>PYAF01001061.1:904177-933018 GCA_007407185.1 Glycine tomentella
ACAAGGAGAGCTGGAACCGCGCAGGGAAACAAATGGTGCAGAAGAAATGGTGCGGGAGAAATGAAATGCAGAAGAAATGGTGCGGGAGGAGAAATGAAGAGGCGTGAAATTAGAATTTGAAAATGGGAAGGGTATTGAGGGAAATGCACTATTTGAAAATGGTGTATGAGAAATTTAAATGGTGTAGGAAGCTTTTGCCCTAAAATAAAGCTCAATGTTTATAAGATTTTGCGAGCTAAATCTACATTGAGCCATAACTGGATCTAATTAAAAATACTCACATTTTATTCAAGCTCAAAAGTTAAAATTTAAACCCTACATTTTATCGAGTGAGTTTGGACTAACCCAACTAACCCAACTCATTTTTACCATATTTGCTTGCTCTTTTCGAACCACTTATTGTCTCTCACAATGAAACAAAATCTTAATAAAAAATTTCTTTCATGACTCTTTCAATATCAATATCGTGCTCTATGCATTCCTTCTTCCTCAATCTTATTAGATATGTCAATTATTTTTTTTTTATCCTTTTGAATATATATTTCTTTTTTATGTGCTCAATCATACCATAAATTAGTTACAATTCATTAATAGTGTAATATATTTGTATTGTCAATCAACCATACCATAAATTAATAATAAACTCTATAGTATACTTAATTAAAAATTATTAGAAATCACATAAATTAATAATAAACTCTCAAGGCACACTTAATTAAATTTTATTGAAAATCACACAATTTAGTTAAGTTCTACTCATAAAATTGTAGCTTCTACCAACAAATTTTAACCAAGAATAAAAAGTTATTAGAAAGAGTGTTTTAGGAAGAATGTTATTAATACTTCTCATTAAGTTATTATATTATTAAAAATTTAAAAATCATTATCTAATTTATTGGTCGTATATAACACATTGTATTAAAATTAAACCCTTAAATTTAAACATGTTCTATCAAATTGATGAACTTAGCAAATCTAGTAGTATTATGTTTGATGAAGTTATAATAGTATTTAATGTTTTATTTAGTCAACACTCTAATGTGTAAATTCTAAGAACTAAATTGTATTTTTAATTATAAGGATTAGGACTAATGATGTATTGTTCTTTCAATAATGAAACAATCTTCTATAAAATATTGCTGAAATCTGAGCTGATGAATAATCAAAACATTAATTCAAAATTGTAAACCAAACATGCAAATTATAGGGAAAACTTTATTGTTTTGACATTCAATAAATACACACATTTTAAGTAAAATTTGAAATTAAAGCTCTCTCCTACTACGGGCAAGATCACTTGCAATATCATCGTCTACTTCACACTGTTCCAAGAATTTTTTATAACCAGGTTTATAAGCAACAACAAGACGTAGGTACTTCGCAGCTTCAGCCTTTTGACCTGCATCAAATAAAGTGCTGCATACCAAACAAATCAAATCCAATCCAACCCAATGAGCAAGATAGAAATAGCAGTGTTTGAAGGGGAAAATTTCAACACTAAGGACTTGGATAAACATCTCTAGAAGTACTTTTAGGAGAAAAAAAAATTAATAAAATGAATTTTTCCATAAATTATAATGAGCTATCTATTTATTAATCATTAACTAATTTATATACATCTTCTCATATTTTAAAAAAATTATATGATAGAATTTTTACAAATTAACTAAGGAAGAATTCATTTTAACTTATAGAGAAACTCATATCATTATTTTCTTCTTATTTTCTTTTCTCTTAGAAGTACTTTTAAAGAAGCTTATTCAGCCAGCCCCTAAATTTAGCCAATAAATTGTACCTGGCAAGCAACAGTAACCCATCAAAATAATAGCCTTTGCTAGTAGGATCTTCTGGCTCCTGCATATTTGCTACTCTTTCAAAGTGTGCCCGTCCTTCGGCCCTCTTTCCCTGCCATACGGCAAATTGAACAAAAATGAAAATCATAGCAAATCCTATTGAACATCTACAACTTCTAAAATTGACATTCATATTGCCTGCCGTTAGGAATAGAGGTGCAATTATCCTTCAGGTAACAAGATAATGTATCAGGTTTGGGCATGCAACACATGCATTCGACTCACAAGGTATCTAAAGATTCCCTCTGTCAAATGCATATTCAAACCTTCTTTAACCTTATATCCAAAAACCTGTTAGACAAAAGTTTTCTCAGAGAACAATGTGTTTCACCTGCCGTTCGCAGGCAATTCCAGCCCACTGGGATGAAAGAATCAAAAGATCAACTTCTTCCGCATCAGCTGGATGTCCAGCAAGAGAAAGCTAATGAAAAAAATCAGAAAATAATTAGGGGTTGACAGCACAAACCAAGTGAAATAAGACAAGAATTTTCTGATAGAAACAAATGAAAAAAGAGCAATGCAACATATCATAATTCACAGACGAACTGCAAATACTTGACATAGATAAACCAGCAAAACAAATTAAAAACAAAAGTTTTGCAAGTATGATTCATACTTTTGATATTGCATGTTCAAAGTACTCATTAGCTTCACCATTTACATGCTTCAGCAATAGAACCCGTCCAATCAAAACTAAAGCTCGTACATATTCAGGGTCCTTATCAAGGGCTAGTCTGTAGATGGAATTCAATGTAATGTACCATCAATCAGAGATAAAGCTTAAAAATATAGCAAAGCGTCTCCTTTCCAATTTTGCTCCCTCACTCTGAACAAACTAAAAAGGACAACTTACTTTAGTAAGGGAATTGCACTTTCTTTATCATCACTGTTTAAAAATGGGACTGCAAGCTGTAAACAATCAAACCATTAATTAATCACATTCTAAGAGCCAATTTGATTTTAATGATATATCACACGTCATATATTCTAATGTTCATATTCACTCACAGTAACCAGTTCTTTAGGGGACATCTCCTCTATAGGTATTCTATGCCACTTTTCAGGTGAATCCAGAGGATTTTTTTCAGCCGAAACAGTTTCCTTGATAGCTGCTGTTGGAATATTATCTTGTAACCCTGGTGAAGGAGCTGTTTTAGAAGCAGCAATTTCCTCAGAAGCTCCCTTTTGACTATTGTCTAGTAACCCCAACTTTGCAAGGACAGCAGGATGTCTAAGGGTTATTTGCTGCAAAGTTTATTGTTTGTTGGATCAACTTTAAGAGTTATAGTACAATATGGTCCAAACTAAAATAACCTAAAGATGCGCAAGGTTTTCCTACTTACCTGAATGAGGGTTAATGAACTATTGGTAACCCAATAGAGCTGGCTGCCCTGCAAGAGTATATTAGAGTATAATATTACTACAACCTTCATGCAAGAAGTATGGAATATGTTTACCATAAAATACAGTTGGATTGAAAAATGGGACATGCAATAGGGAATGTAGCAGTGAAGTGACAATATACTAATCTTGTTGAAAATTATTAGAAAAAATTATAACTGAAAGTTCCCCCTTTTCTTTGACCAGGGAAATTAACCTACAAATGTGAGTTCAGAAACTGTGACCACAACCTGCACCTTTGGTTTCAAAATATGATAATGCACCACTAGACTTAAATGTTGCTGAAAGTTAACTCTATCTACTAATATAGTTCAGCTGATTCAAGTTGTTTCACTAATCAGATATTCAGATTAACTAGAAGAAATGGCAATAGTATCTGATGGATTGTAAAGAAATTGTAGCTTATATTAAAAAAAATAAAGCCCTAGGTCTCCTTAATCTCCTTCAACCACACCTACAGTGTCTACAGATATCTTGTGTGTCAGCATGTCAGGTCATTTAGAAAGAAGATAGTTCCAAAGTGCAATTTTATTCATAAAAATATGTAGTGACTCCTATTTTTATTTTTTTTATCAGAACCGAAGTCTTTGAATCCATGAATAACCGTCTCTTTTGTATGGTCTAGAATTGTAAATTGTCAGAATACATCATAAAAGATGTCACCTATGAACTGAAAAGAGAGTTTAAAGAGAAAGTGCACTTTGACCAAAATCTTAAGTTTCAACCAGTATAAAAATGTCATAGTAAGAGGAAAAAAATGTTATCCAACATTAACATACTAACAACACAAAACATGTAAGGATTAAAGTTACCTGAGGAATGCAAAAGCCCGTGATAGCTATAGGTATTGTTAGAAAGTCCAGGTATCGCTTATAAAACTGCATCAACAAAGGCTTCTCTCACTTAATGGTGGAAAAACTGTATTCTAAATCGATGAATAAGATAAATTCCCTTATATCACAATATATAAACAACGTTCTTAAACAGTAAAAGGAAATTAGTAGATTCATATCACAGAAAATGTATAACTACAAAATCAAGCATAAACTCCAGTTTTGCTCAAGAGCAATACAATAGTAATACATTAGAAGTACTGAAGAAGTTATACTCACTTTGGCTAACAAGTCAAAAATATCCCGTGTTTCTGCAACCAAAGGTTTCCTAAAGGATATCTGATAAATCAATAAACACGAATTAGTACACATTCTATGACTGACTAGTCCATGCCCCTTGCAAAATGAAAAAGAGAATTAAGGTACAATAGCATAAGCTAAACAAATCCCAAACAAAAGCAGGAAATCCATCCAACTATACATCAAACTATGATCTGGCCATTTATAGCACATGAAATATTAGGAACTGTTTAGTTTTAAAAAATGTTTTTCTGTTTCCATTATCTGTTTCAATTTTAATTACAAAGTTGTCACCTTGTTTTCATTTTACAAAAGTTTTACAGAAAACAGTGAAGACAATAAAATGAAAACATGGTGGCCTTTTTTGTAATTAAAAGTGAAAATAGAAAACATTATTTATTGATAGCACCATTAAGCCAAGCAATCTAGCTTGTTTAATGAATGAAATAAAAACTAATACCAAGTTTGATTCCTTATTATAGGCAGAATAACAGGGCCAGTAGACCAATAATAAATATCAGATTGCGACTTGATTAATCACTTGCTGTTAACCAATTGCTTTTGGATCCATCAACTTTGCCAGCTATTTTGGTTTTGGCAATTCTACCTTTATTATATCAACTAGGCTAAAATATCTTCTTAAACACTTGGCTTGGCTCAACTACATCCAACCCTTATGAAGAGGGTTGCTGCCACAACAGAATGATAAACTCTGATTCATTTAAAAAAAATATTGCCTTCATAAGAATGACTTTAATGCACGTGAACATGAATATGGGGGTAAGACAACAAAAGATAAGTAGCACTATATTTTTATGGTTATATCCCTCATGTATATGATTCAATACTCCCTTATGAAGAGGGTTGCTGCCACAACAGAATGATAAACTCTGATTCATTTAAAAAATGATCGCCTTCATAAGAATGACTTTAATGCACGTGAACATGAATATGGGGGTAAGACAACAAAAGATAAGTAGCACTATATTTTTATGGTTATATCCCTCATGTAGATGATTCAGTACTCCATTACCTGAACATTGACGTAGTGCAAACCAGCAATCAGAAAAGGAAAGATGAACCCTGAATAACCATGAGAGAGTTCTGTTAAATTCTGGAACCATAAAGCACCACCCTGCGACATATTTAACAAGTTTAAATCTTCAGCAACAGTGAGTGTCTGTGTGCATATGATGCTAGTACCTGTCAACACTCAAGACTACTGTTGAAATTATGAGGTTTTAGGCATATTGAAAACATTGAATTGATATTAGAATGTAATTATGTAAATTATGCTCACAAAATATGAAGATACATAAAGCACATACACAATGTCCAAACAGCATTTTATTAAGTTAGTGCATTACACAATCAAAACCAGGGTGACCATCCAGTGACATCTTCCTTATGCTAATCATCCACAAGAAAAAGCAAGGAACCTGGAGAAAAATAAAAGACCAAAAGTCAAAATTATGATGAAACTTTTGTGAAGCAGCATTCTGACCATGTTACTTTTTTCTTCCATATCTGGCTTATCCTGATTCCTGATTATAAAAAATCAAATTAGTTTCTACAATTTTCTTTACAACATCAATGTTCCAAATGACAAATGTTCTGAACTCCGTTAACACTAACAGGAAGGAGGCCAAAATTTAGTAGCAGTGTGAAGTTTATGCAATTATTTGGTGCACTTGGCTGGAGCAGAAGACAGTTTTAAGATTTTCTATTCACCATTGAATCTTTTTGACAATATTATGTTTTCATACTCCACTTGATGGTCAGCCCCACAATGTTTCCATTTCAGACTTGAAGTGGTTGACCACCCCTGCAGCTACCTTATCTATGAGTTTTGCTCTTTCCATCTGTTCCCATCCCCTTTTTGTTCTCTGTTCCATTGTAATAAACCCTAATTGAGTGAAATGAAAGGAAAATAATTTCCTTGGATACAATAGTCAATTAACAGTTGCCAATGAGAGTAGGCTCAACAAGTAAGATAAAAATGCATCCAGTAAAGGTCTTGGGCTCCAAGTGGTAGTTTATTGGTAGGTCATCTGTAAGCTTCTGCTCAAGTTTGGCATGGCATGACCATGGAATGGGGCAACTTTATCTCCTCCACCTAAGATTTTTTATTATTATTATTATTATTTACCACAAAATAAAAGCTAACAGATAAGCAATTCAGTCAAGACATTAATTATGAAGAGAAATGTTAGGAACACACTCTCTGACTCTCTTTTAAACATACTCTTATTCGTTGAAATTTATTGAAAATGACAAAATTGTGGGTCGGGGTCCCACGTTATATTTAATGATTCTCTCCTGATTTTATTGTTTACAATAAATTTTAACCAATTAGAGGGAGTGTGTTTGAAAGAATGTGTTGGAGAGTGTGTTTCTAGCACTCCTCTAATTATGAACCATAATTTCTTTCAGATCAAATGAACCTCTTTGACTGAGATTTCAGCTTCCAACCAGCTCATGGATGCTCCCTCTAACATTTAGGAAGGTGAAGACAAGCTCAAATATAACGAAAGAACTATCAAAAGTTTGTTGGAATGCTTGAATTCAGTTACTAATTTTCTTTGGCTTAAGTTGTAAAGGTACATCATAAGGTATTAGAGTCGTTAGAAATAGTAAGCAATAACTAACAACACCCTAATGGCCATATCACTCCATATTCCATAACTTTTTTAAAATGGCAATGCAGCAACATAATCTCTGTCGTAAGTCATCAATAAAGAAATTTTTAATTGAACACTATATATTCTGTTCAGGAGGAGTTGCTGCTGTCTTTTCTTTTTCAGATTTTAGACATTCTTAATTAGCAAGCACTGCATTTCTGCTGCACTACATTACATAACCTGGAAATTTCTTTCATCCTCATCACAACAACAGCTTTGCTTATTAGTAAAGATAATTTGGGAGGAAGTAGAAGGCGGATACATTGCTGTAGGATTCATCAGCAATGTTTCCCATGAAGAGCTAGATAGATCACCTGTACAATGAATGGTACCAGCGGCCACACATAAGAAGGGCATCCAATTGCTTTTCTCTTCTTCTGGAAGAATAGAAACTGACGAATATAACTCTTTCCTGAGAAAGGTGGCGGGAATGGAGGAGGCACTTTAAGAATTGAAAAATATCAATAACAATTTAAGTAGATGAACTAGAAATGGAACAAAAGAAAAAAGATTTCTTGTATGGGGTAAGGTGATAAGGAAGTATCCAGTCCCATTTTCTAATCAGACAAAAAAGGAACAAAAAACACTTTAAAGATAAAGAACAGTCATATACACAACAAAACAAAATGATGCCAAAACAAATAGGCTTGTGTGCATACATGCTCAAAAACACAATCTAAACTATATTTCTATTACACAACATTTGCACACAGTGGTAGTGAAAGCTACGCTAAAAAGCGATCCAATGCAATAGAAGTGAGGAAAAAAACACAATTAAATAGCAGCAACCTAAGCTAGATTAGAAAATAATGTTACATGACTGTAACTATTACCAAGCTAACAAGTGAACAACAATCTAATGAGAACAATCAACACTAACAAAGTACTAATAACCTAATTTTAAATAAACATTTGAAACAAAAACAGCATTATACAAGAAAAAATATATTAAAAAAGCGATAATAATCAGCAGCAGCTGCATCATAACTTGCAAACGTGATTCAAATGAATCAACCTAGCAGAACCAATTCATTAAGTTATTATATTTTGCTTCCAATTAAAATTGAATATTAGTACCACAATCCAAATAAAACATATTACCGAAAGAGATGCTATGAACTAAATCGAGTAAAGCACATGATACTCACATTTAGGAAAAAACTCTCCAATGGTTTTAAGCTTGTGAAGTGATAAAATCAGAGGACAAAGAATAACAATTCTGAGAGCCAAAGTAGATGAAATTAAAGTAAACCACCTGAAATTCAATTACTGGATCAACACGAACGTTCGGTTCAGAATCGAAAAATTGAACTGATAAACAAGCGTTATAGTAATTAGTATCATTAGCAGCAAGAAGAGTAGACCTATTAGCTTACCACGGAAATCCAGAAAGATCGTGAAACGAATCGAGCATCGATATCGCTGCGCGAACGGGGAAAACGGCGTCGTCTTCGCCGCCGCCGCCGCCACTGGTATCAGCAATCACATTCAGAAGCTCCGAGTTAAGCGGAGAGTCGACACCGAACGAGTTCAGCTCCGGATCGCGATTGTCGGAAGAGTGAGCGGAGAAAGCGCGTGAGCGGAACGCGTCGAGAAAGGCGAGGGTTGGAGACTGAGGTGATGCGGGAGCGGGAAGCGGAGGAGGGAGAGGAGAGGAGAGGGCACGTGGCAGAGAGAGGAGAGAGAGGGAGGAGGAAGGCCGCGCGCGGCGGAGGCGAGAAAAGAGCGCCGCCGCAGTAACCATCGGCGGCGGAAACGGAAGGAAGCACCGTACGAGGGCCGAAGTAGCTTGGAGGCTTTTTTCCCCAAATGGGTATTTATTTTTTATATATATCAAAATCGGGGTATCATTTAAAAAAATTACTATTTGGGGTGACTTCTGAGGCAGCAGTCGTGTCATGGAACGGGATTCTTTTTTTTTTTTAAAACCAAAAACTGGTCACTTAACATTTGGTTGTTAACTTCGGTTGTGTCGGTGGCTAATATTTTTTTGATAAAATATTGTGATCACAAATATAAAAAATAAAAATTATAATATTTTGTTGAAAAAATGTTAACAATTAAAATAACGGTCCATTTTTATTTTTTAAAAAAAACGAGTTATGTCATGTGACATGATTTATGACTCAAAAGTCATTTCACATGATATGACTTACCCCCAAATAATTTTTTAAATGCTATTTCTATTTGGTAAATTAAAAAAAAATACCCTCTAATGATGAAAAGGTCTAACTTGGTTTGCTGGAAAATTGAATTCGTAGAAAGTAAGGATAAATTTTTAACTTCACATATGCATAACTGAATTATCAATATTCATAAAATTTTGATTTTTAAGATAATATTTTTTTTACTGTATTATTTTTTCCCTTTCTATATTTGTTCTTTTTAAAAATAAATATATAGTCTTTGTAAATATGCAAAATACACGTGGTCATTTAAATGTGTTATAATACACGTGTTAATCTTTTAAGTTAGTCTTATTATAGATCATGCACGTCTCCTCTTTAATAATCAGATGCACACATGTTATCTCTAATACCCTCATGTTTGAATATTAACAAAGTCAACCTACTTCAATTTCTCTTTTATTTTGCATGTCTTTCCTCTTAACAAAGCCAACTCGTTGTTTGACATATAAGAAACCTACCTTAATCACATTCATCTTGATTTACACTACTTTCAAATTTTGATAAAAATAATATACACTTTAGAAAAAATATAAAAAAAATTAAGCATATTTTCAATGATACAAATGAGATATTGTTTATTTTAGTCTTAAAAAAAACTCTCATAATAAATGAGAAGTGTTAACAATATATATTTTTATTATGATTATTTTAAATATTTTTTAGTTAAAATTTATTAATGAAACTGATTAAATAAGAAATCAAAAGTCACAAAATATTTGTGAATTCTAATAAATTTTAGTAAATAACAAAAATTGGATTCAAAAGAATATATTGAAAGTGTATTATTGATGTTTCTCTTACAAACTATGTCATGTTTGTCCATATCTTCATAAATAAGAAACCAAAAGGTGACTTTTTGTAAAATAAAAAATTACACCTAAAACATTTCTAGAAATGAGAAAAAAAATAACTTAATCTATTTGTAAAAAATAAAAAAGTGAATATATTTATATTTACAAAGATTAAAAATATATTTAATTAAAAAAATTGTAACAGGATTATATTTACTAATAAGTTATAGACCTTTTTTTTATTAAAATAACTAAAAATATTAAACTTTGAATATTAAAAATTAATTAATTTGATTTACTAATTTATTAAATTTTTCAAAAACTATATATTTTTTTGCTGAATTTTCAAAAACTATCATTCATAATATATTATTTAGAAGCACAAAAAGAAAAGAAAAAAGATTATGAAATAAATCGATTTTGTAATGTTAACTGATTTTTCAAATGTTCTTGCATAATGAATAGATGAATTATCTAAAATGATAAGAAAAACATTATTCATTACTCCCCAATCAGTAAAAAAAAAACATAAGTATGTTCTTGAACAACTCCAATCCGATGGGGGTAGACTGTAGAGGCATGTGCCAAAATTTAAGAATTTCACTACTTAGCTTCTAACCATTGTCAATTAAATAAGTTGTCAAAGATATATCACCTTTAATAGTACAAGTTATTCAATTGGCAGTTAAGCGTATGGAAGATGAAGACTTATTAACTTGTCTAAAGGTAGCCCCAAAATTTGCCATCTTCATTTGTATTCTTTTTGTTTAAGCTAACATGCAACAAGTGGAGATAATTAAAACTTGTCTAAATTTGTCTTGCTGGAGTTTTGGCCATAAAGTTGATCCCTTAAAAACCAGAGTCTTGTTTTTCCAAAAATGTTAATTGGAATGTTCGCAATCATCTTGTTATAGCTTTGGGTATTTGCATGACTATCTACCTAAAAAATATTTAGGAGTTATTTTAATTCAACATGACAGTAGAATGAAAAACTTTTAGTAGCAACATTGAAAAGACTTCTAAAAGACTTATAATATGTCTGGATAGCTATCAAAATTGATTCTGAAGCCTAAAATCATGGTGAAAATTGAAAAAGTGAAAGTAACTATTTATTGTTTTGACTTTTAATTTGTTTTTGGAATTGATTATGAAAAAGTTGAATTTGATCCAAACATATTATTAGTAGGTTTTAAGCCTAACACCTTTCTATGGCAGGTTAACTCCTCATTTCCAAAGCAAATATTCAAACCCTTTTTAGCTATTTTGTGCACTCTGTGGTTACCTAGGAGGCTAGGAACATATGTGAGAAATTGGATAAATATTGCAAATATTTTGTTTAGAGAGATCTTACTAATAAACGAAGAACACAAACAAAAAACATCAAATGTCTTTAGCTTGAAAATGTGTGTAGATATAGACGAATACATATAAACTTTAATTGTGATTTTTTGGGATTGATTTGTGTACAAAGAAGGAAGTGCATTGGGTTCAAATTCTAAAGGATAAGTGTAGGCCGGCAAGACATCATTCCTAAAGTTGTTGAAACCAAGGAAGCATCAATTTTTTGGAAAGGCAATTGTAGAAGTTAGTGTTATATTCAAAATAATTTTACTTGGAAGGTTGATAATGGTAGAAGCATCTATTTTTGGGGACAATTGGATCCTTAATGTCAATAAGCTTCTTGATCATGTGCCTAAAACTAAAGGAGTTTACTTCAATTTTAAGCTCATTGATTACAATGATGGAGACGAAAATTGGGACTTCAATTCCCTATCATTGAGCATTCCTAGGCACTTTGTGTATAGAATTTAAGCCTTTGCTCCTCCTTCACCTAATAACATTATGATTGCATTGCCTACAAAATTATATAGTAATAAATGATTACATAATATTTATAGTTTGATCATAACAACGTAATTAATTTTGGAGTATAAAAATATGAATTGATCACATTTTGTTAAATATATTATATATTTCAATTTTTTAATATATATATATTGGGTCAACCGGATCAATAAGTGACTTATCGATTGTACATTTGACCCACTAACTTAGTGTCTCGATCGGATCGATGATCATATATACCGGATTTCATAACACTGCTTGTCACTTATTACTTCTTGAGTTATAAGATTGACTTGATGATGAAGAGAGAAGGAAAAAATAAGAGATTGTGAATTTGAATCTCCTCACTAACAAAACAAATTAACAATTAATAATTAATATTTGTCGATAAAAAAAAAGCACCCATTGCATTTGTTACAACGGAACACTTTACTATCATTTATGGGAACTCTTGCATAGGGTTGAATTAAAGTAAATTGTTGTGGAGCAATTTGAAGAACAAATAAACAAGTTGATTGTGGTTGGAGCTATTAAATATCATGTAACAAATTTTTTGTTTTGGTCTTCACCATGACCTTGGAAAAAATGATTAATTATGCATGTAGAAACTTTGAGCGTTATTACATGACTTTCGTCTAGCATGGCCACATGGATAAGGAATATTCACATGGAATTAAACTCCAAAATGGCCATGGATCTCATTTGTTATTAACTTTCATCCACCTATCACTGTTTTTCCTTTTGTCAACCTCATTTAGCAAAGCTCTTGACTTACACTTACACACCCAAGGAAGAACCAGGTTGCTGATTTCATCTTGCTAGCTATACACCGTCTTCGTGATGATGTAGATCATAAAGTCTCTGAGTTTGCCTTTTCTTTCATTTCATCAATGCTTATAGTAGACTTTACTAAATTTTTGTCAAATAACTAAGGTTAAATATCTATTTTAGTCCTTGTAAGTGTCAAATGCAACACTTCAGTCCCTGAAATATGGAAAATTAATTTTTAGTACCTCAATGTTAAAAAAGTGCGATAAAATTGTCTTATTATTAACTTTCCACCATTAAACCTCACAATTTGTATATGTGATGCTTTTAAACCCAGTTGTCACGAGAGATGTACACATGTGTTGATTAGTCACTAGAATGAGTAAGATGAACTTATTTCTTAGCTAAAAGTCAATGTACTATTTTGTCACCTTGAAGATTTCTTCAATTTTTCTTCTTCCATTTTTTTAAGATTGTAATCCTAGCTTCCCCCTCACATCATCTCTTTTCTCCTTTTCCCTATATCTTCTTCTCCCTCCCATTGACTTATTACAATTAAGTTTGAAACAGGTTAAAAATTGGATCCCAAAAGCTTACTCCCAACATACACGGTTAAAAGGGATTTTTCCCCTTTTACGTTTGATTTTGCTCCATTGAATTCTTTTTCGCAAAATTGATTGAATGCTCCTGTAGATCAATCAATTCAAGCAAAACCCATGCTTAAACTTGAGTAATTGCAAAAATCAATCATTTGCAAAATTGTTGTGCAAACCAAACATGTTTCTCTTCTGTTTTCTCCTTATTGCTCACTCATTGATCAACGTTTTTTGAAATTGAGGGCTTTTATAGATAAACCAATTTCAAGCAAGTCCTATGCTAGAACTTTATTTTCGTTCAAAAATGAAAGAGAATTTGCCAAAAAAAGTGATCTAGCATACTGTTGTGCAAACGTGGTTTGTTCTTTACATTTTATTTTCCTTTTTTTAATCAAATCTTTGGAAAAATTGATTATGGATTTTTTCCCTTCATAAGACGATTAAAATGCACCTTTTGTGCTCCATTTGCTCATGAAAAATGGTTGTAGTGTGTGGGTCAATTTACATGTCAACCAAACCCGTTTTCTAGCATTTGGGCGAAGAACATAAATTGTGCGCGAAAACAAATTGGGAGGGAATGTAATGGTAAAAAATTGGGGGGGAGGAAAAAATAGAAGAAACCTACAAGGGTGACAAAATAGTTCATCAACTTTTGGTTGACAAATAAGTCAATCTTACTCATTCAGCTAACTAAGCAATATACATGTACATTTCTCATGACAATTTAGTACAAAAGTGCCACGTAGAAAAACTTGTGAGAGTTAATGGTATTATCATTTTGTCACACTTTTTAAATATTGAGGGACTAAAAATTATTTTTCTATCTTTTGGGAACTGAAGCGTCAACGCTCGACACTTTTATGGACTTAAATGAGTATTTATTCAATAACTAAACTGTTGTGGTGCATAAAACCATTCCAAATATTTGATAAAGTTTTAGGCCTTATTCAAGGTGTTTCTCGTTTTTAATTTTGAAAATTTTAAAAATCAAAATCAATTTTAGTTTTGAGTTTCACTTTATTCTTTGTTTTCAGTTTTAAAAAGATGTTACAAATTAAATATAAATAAAATAAATCAATTGTTTTATCTTATCCCCCTTTACTATGAAATAATGACAGAGATAGTGAGATGGACGTGGTGACGACGATAGTGATGGTGCCAATGGAATGGTGGTGATGACAGTGAAGGTGACGACAGTGGTAGTGAGGGTGGAATACAGGAATAGTGACAACAAAGATTAATTTATTTTTCTTATATATTTTCCTTTATTAATATTTTTAATTTTTTTTATGTACTAGGGAGGGAGGTTGGATTCAATTATAGATGATTTTCGTGACATGCAATAATTTTTTTTCGTGTTTTGATAGATTATTAATGTAATTAATGTTTTGAAATATCAATTTATGAATATTTTGTGTACAAATCAAATATATATATTTGTTAGACAAAATTTATTTTTTTTATGATTGGCTCCTTGTCACCCAAGTTTGGGTCCACCCTTTCTTCCAATTCATTGGGTCAAAGAGGCTATGGTGAGTGACTAGTGCTGATTCAAGGAAATTTTACACACAGTTGAAATCAAATTCTTTTAATAAATCGTTTTCTTAATGTGAACACAGTAAGATCTTACACAACTGTCTAACCTTTTGGTTACATTCATATGAATTTACATGTCAAAGAAAAATAAAGATGAAAGTTAAGTAAATTAATAAAAATAAAAATTATTAGAAGTTTTATTTTATTTACTTCCGAATTAGTTTTTTTTTCTTCCAAATTGTTAATAGACAAGCTTATCTAAACTTATTTCTAAATTTATTTTTTATACTTTCTATATCACTCTTGAATCTAATGGCATCTACTTATCGAGGTACATTATTTAATTTATATTTTGGCCGGAAAGTGTTGTTCATTTATTTAATTATTCATTATTATATTAATTATATATTTTAATTTTATTTTTTAACTTTGTAGGTGAAAAAAATATAATTAGAAGAAAAATTTTCATTAAAAGTTGTCAATCAAATTTTCTAAATAAAAATGAATCATCAATCGGCGGATACAATAATATTGACTGATGAAGGTTTAATGCTCAATTTGATTCTTAAATTTTATTAAGGTGTTCAAATGAGTTCTCATATTTTAAATTTTAATTAGGGGCACTTGTTGTACCAAATGTGACATCCTGTTTGGTTTTCTTTTGATTTCTCCTTCTTTATACAACGTATTAAAAAATTAATTGAGGAATTTTGCTCCCCACCACTAGACGAACAAAACGCACCCCATAACTTTGTTTAGTCAACATGACCCAATTTCAATAAGAACTGACTCAATGGTGAAGGATTGAGGTGTGGAGTGAGGTAGGAGATGAGGTGCACTATTTTGGTGAGGACGTTTCGGTTGAAATCTTCCTTGGAGAAGAGAGGTTGATGGAGATGAAGAGATTGTTAATCACATGGGTCAAAATTGACAAAAAAGGTAACATTGATGCATTTTAAAAACTTGAGAACCTAATTAAATTTTTTTAAAATATAAGGATCCAACTGAACATTTTAATAAAACTTGAGGACTAATTAAGTATTAAGCCATTAATGAAAGCGTGTGTGAATTTCTCAAATCACAACAACTCTATAAATAAATAAAAAAGGCTCCTTGTGTAGAGTCCGAGTTTGAAAAGCAGGCCCAAGCCGGAGTATTGTATTGCTGGCGGCATACGGCACATGGCACGTGAGAAAGAGAGAGAGAAGCGTGTGAAGAGAAAAGCCGAAGCAGGCATAACATTTTTCTTTTTCTGTTTGTTATTATCAATTTCGTGTTTTCTCTCTTCTTCTTGTTACAAGAGAGAGATTCAAGGATCTGGTGCCCCTTCTTCCTTCCCCTTGTGTTGTGTTGTTGGGACCAATTCTTTAATCAGCGAGAGAGGGGGCGCAATAGTAGCCTTTAGCTTCTTTATTATTATTATTATTGTTTAGGGATGAGTGAGGTGAATGAATGAGAACAAAAACACCGCCATCGCTCTTGTCTCTCACCATTGACTCTGCAGTCTTTAATCTCTCCGCCATCTCCGATCTCTCCCATATCCCTGATCACATCCTCCTCGACCTCTTCCTGGTACGAGTACCACTACATCTCTCTCTCTCCCCCTCTCTCTCTCTCTCTCTCTTTTTTTTTTTTCTCGTACTTCGTAGTTAACTAAGGTTGTACTTGCATACCTTTTTTTGCTCTTGATTCTTCTGATTGATTGCGACATGCCCTTTTGCTTTTTTTAACGTCTCTTCTTTAGATCTCCCTTAAAAATCAAGGCTTGCTCGTAAATTGATGTTGTTGCATTCGTATCATTGAAAGGTTCTGCAGCTGCAAACTCTTTTGCCTTGTTTTATCATTTTTTGAAAGGAAAGAATAAAAAAGAAACTTAGATGTAGTTCTTTAAGCAATGTTCTCCTATCAAATTCTTAGTTTCATTGTATCTTTATCCTATGCTGTTGGTTTATAGAAAGCATTGTTACATGAATTGTTGAGGTGAGATTCCAATTCTGATTAGAGAACAATACCGAAAGCACATAAGGAATTGCGTATAAGTTTTGTACCTTTTGAAAATCCCGAGGACTCATGCTAAGCAAATTATGAAACAAATCTCAATTCTCACTGGTACAAGATTGAATTGATATAGTTATGTTGTTTGATCTTTTTTGGCGAGGAGGGTTTGTTGGGGATTTCCTAGAGTCAGATTTTCCTTTACTTTCTGCTTTCTTGTTTGGGATATCAAATTTTGAAAATTGTTTATCCCTGTTGCTGTAAATGTTGATTTGGTTCTTACTTCTTAACTGGATCAAACAAGTGAGGCTTTTTTACAAGAGTTTTTGTGGAATTTGGGACTCATGTTTCATAATTAATTGGGGATGGGAATGTCAAATATTATGGATCTGGTTTCAATCCTTTTGTCGTCTATATATAATTATGAGTGATGGTTCTTTCGTTCTGCCCTGAAGTTTTATTTTATTCTGTCATTATTGTTCAGAATCCTCATTGCATTACTTAATTTTCATGGACAGAGAGTATTGAAGGCTGGGAAGCTGACTGAGAAAGTTCTGAGACTTTTTATAGCAACCGGTAAGGATGAAGTCCTCTCATTTGTTCAGGCACTCAATATCCAACATATTTTGACCCCCGTGATTCCCACCAGTGAGTTATTTTAAGATTTTATCTGATACCTTACAGTAGCTGTTCCTTTAGTGGCAAAGGTTCGTTTTCTGACCTTTGAATATCTATGTACAGGGTGTTCTGAGGCAAAACCAGACTTTTAGTTTGTGATAGTCTGTATTCTGTACCTTGTAAGATGTCTCAAGCAGTTATCAACGATAATGAAGTGGACATTGTGATTGGTGCGCTGCACTCTGATCTTACAACTTTTATGAATGAATGGAAGCCAATTTTCTCCCGTTTTCACCTGATAATAATAAAAGATCCTGATCTCAAGGAGGAACTTCGAATTCCTGAAGGCTTCAGCGTGGATGTGTATACAAAGTCTGAGATTGAGCAAGTGGTAGGTTCTTCCACTTCTGTTCACTTCTCTGGCTACTCTTGTAGATATTTTGGCTTCCTAATTTCACGGAAAAAGTATGTTGTCTGCATTGATGATGATTGTGTTCCTGCAAAAGATAATTCAGGGGTACTGGTGGATGCTGCCGCTCAGCATATTGTGAACCTTCAAACTCCTGCCACCCCTTTCTTCTTTAATACTTTGTATGATCCATTTTGTAAGGGTGCAGATTTTGTTCGTGGGTACCCATTTAGCCTGCGAAGTGGGGTTGATTGTGCTCTGTCATGTGGGTTATGGCTCAATCTGGCCGACCTTGATGCTCCAACACAAGCTCTCAAGCCAGGACAGAGGAATTTGCGATATGTTGATGCAGTTGTGACTGTTCCTTTGAGAGCCATGTTGCCTGTGAGTGGAATCAACATTGCCTTTAACCGTGAAGCTGTTGGTCCAGCATTAGTCCCAGCTTTGAGGCTGGCAGGGGAAGGGAAATTGAGGTGGGAAACTATGGAAGATATATGGTGTGGAATGTGTGTGAAAGTTATATGTGATCACCTAGGCCTTGGTGTGAAAAGTGGGTTACCTTATGTTTGGAGAACAGAAAGGGGTGATGCAATACAAAGCTTGAAGAAAGAGTGGGAAGGGGTGAAATTGATGGAGGATGTTGTTCCTTTCTTTCAGTCATTAAGATTGCCACAATCAGCAACTACAGCAGAGGATTGCGTGTTCGAGATGGCCAAAACAGTGAAGGAGCAACTGGGGAAGGTTGATCCTATGTTTTCGACGGCTGCTGAAGCCATGGAAGAGTGGGTCAAGCTCTGGAAGTCAGTTAGATCTGGTTGAAGCTCCCGAACTTGATGACTCTTGTAGGGGTGGAGGTTATTGCCATTGGCTTCTATATTTCTTTATTTTATTTAACTAATTTATATCTGCCTTTTTTCCTGTTTGTAGTGAACTAAGCTTACATTTTACCTGCCACAGTCAGACTAAAGGCTGAATAGAATGAGTACTTACTGGCTTTGTTACAATTGAATAAATGCTTTGTCTTGCTTTGTCAATAATTGGTCTTTGAACAGAATTCCGAGTCTACTATTATCTTTGTTTCTTTATAACCTCTCTAAAAAGAGAGAATACATGCTTTGATGTTTACAAACTGATTCAATCACAAATGACAAGGAAACAATTTTTAGAACATGCATTGAATTGCTTCTGCAAACCAATATCATATTTGGAAACCAATAACTTGATTCTCATTTATTCTCTATTGTCATCATAGAATATGGGTTTGATGACTTTGGATAGTTTCCAAAATCATGGTAAACCAAGATGATGTGAGTCAACCTTGATTTTGATTAAATTTTGTATGTTTGGATTATTTTCAAAATCATGGTAGAATTATGATACATAAAAATTATGGTAGAGTTGAAGTAAATAAGAGTAGCTTCTAATTCTATCAAATTCTATAATAATCTATTTGGTTCAAAATTAATATTGTTACCGTCCCAAAATTTCATTTGAAATAAAACAAAAGAAGGTGGAAGGGGACTTGTATCCGTACATATCTCCGAGTAAAATTTGTCATGCATAATTATGAGACTTGACTTAGACCAAAGAAGTCAATGGGTTTTTTATGTACATGAGGGCACGGGGCATGTCTATATCAATAACAGGACATTTAACTTGAAACAGGTTTTACTTTATTATTAAAGCTTTTATTTTAAACTTCAAAGTAATTTTTAAGTAAAGAAAATTGAGTCAATCATAACCTTACAACTGTACTTTTTTCTAATCGTTGTCCCTTAATATAATAGTTAAGAAATAAACAATGACCAGATTTAATTAGAAAATGTATCATTTAATTTTTGAAATCAAATTTACATTCATCATGATTTCAATTAAAACTTTTTCTTTGTTGATTATTTAACTATTATCATTAGGATAATGGAAATATGACAGTTTATTTCACTATGCATTTAATAACTAATGTTTCTGAGTTATAAATATTTTCAAAATAAAATTAGGATATTTTCCATGATAGATATTTATATAATCATAGACGGAAAAAACCTTTCTATCTTATTTAATATGATGCACAATCATGTTTATATACGAATAAACTTCATTTAATAAAAAAAAAATTATGGAAAAGTGCTTGATTAATCAATTTAATCAAATGATGCCTAGGGTTCCAAATAGATTCAATAACCAAAGCAAAGCTAACCATGAAATCGGTCTACAAATTTTAAAACAAAGGTAATCGTTGAACACACATTAAAGTACGAAGTCCAAAATTATTAACTACTAAGTGTGCTTTGAAAAGCTTATGAATTCTTGGAAGTTTCTCATAATTATCTAGTTTTTCATAACTTCAAATATATATGAATGGAAGCTCCCCTGCCGAGGTGAAGTCATTGTATGCGATCAATCTGAACCCAACTTCTCGCCATTACCTGGTGACATTAATAAATACATATAAGCACAGAAATCAAGCAATTATTATTGCCTTGCACTCATAGTCCACATTCTGACAATATACTACACAACAAAGTTCTCAAGCATATATGTCAGATAAAAGAATAAAAAACTTACCATGAATGGTTACAATTCCTTAACAATAAGAGTAAATTATACTCGCAATTCATGTATTTTCTTAAATTTCACTTGATATTTCTCCATTTTTTCATTTATCCCATTTTGTTAATATCCTTAACTAAAGTTAATTAAAATATGTGAGCAGACAAAATTATCCTTCTATTTTAATTGTAAAATCCAAATTATCTTCTCCCAAATAGTTTCAGAATTTAGGTTTCACATTCCATTACTCTTCCTCATTCACGAGTACTGTTCATCTTCTTCTTGTTGGCGAGTTCTTCTTTAGTGTCCACAGAGTGCAAGTTCCTCTTCCTCTCACGACGTTCATATTCCATTCATCTTCATTATTCGTGAGTTCTTCACTGTTCCTCTTCCAGTTCACGAGTTCTCAATTGTTCCTCTTTCAGTTCGCGAGTTCTTCACTGTTTCATGTGATCTCAAAGGACCATATTCAATCAGAGAAAAAAATTGAACTAAAAAATTGAAGAAGAAGAAGAAGAAGAAGGAAAAATGTTAACATTGCGTACCAAGAAGGTGGGTTCACGTCTAACAAAAAGCTGAGTTCACTTCTAATTAGAGAAAAACAAAAAGAAACAAGAGTCTTAAAATATTTTCAGGTTGAGAAGAAGAAGATGAAGGTATTTTAAACATAAAATTTCATTTCATATGATCAGCATGTGCCTACTTTTTGTTAAATTATTAAACAGTGTTTATGATGGAGGGGGTTTGGGTGTAATGTGAGTTAAACAATTAAGGAGTTTTTTCTAAGGTGCAAAAAAGAAGAGATATAAGATGAAATTTAAGTAAAACACAAGAGGTGCGGATGTAATTTACTCTAGGAACAACCTCAAATGGGAGTCCAAAAGTAATTTGTACATTGCATAAGATGATGTATCCTATATTAGGTTTCTTATTGTCTTACATTGATGATAGATTCATTTTGTACAAAATCCAATAAATAAGGCAGAATATATATATATATATGGATTTACTAACATATACATTTTTTAATTTTATAGTATGAATGCGTTAATAAACTACAATATTAATGAATATTAAAATATTCGTTAGTTATAATCTGTTAAGAAATTCATAATAGAAAATATAGTGTATAAGTTAACAAATTCCAGAAGCACACACTCTTATTTTTTTTTAGTATAACTACATTAACAAATCACATTATTGCGTATTTTAAGGTATTATCTAATTATATCTTGCTAACACACTTATATTAAAAAATAAGTGATTATATGTTAACTATATATATATATTACCCTATTTATTAGTGGTCCACATTTGGTTAGAAACATATTTCGCATGTAGAAAAACGAACTCAAAACCATTTTATACGAAAATGGCGAAATGTGTCCATATTCCAAGTTCCAATTGAGAAATTCAACTTACCATGGTTTGGGAAGGGTTTCTATTGACTTGACCAGTTGGATAAGCGAGCTACCTAACTGAGGCTCTTCAATGGTCATTCTCATCTGGATTCAAAGAAATTCATATATATAATTTGCATTGCCTAGACAATTTTTTACTGCAGATGGTTTTGACCAAATGGACATGTTATATATATAGCTATATATATAGTAACGTACGTGTGGGTGCTTACAATGGATCATTCAAAATCGTGATAACATTAAAGTGCATGCATAATATATAGCTTGTTATATGGCTAATACACGATAAGATTAAAAGGCCATGCAAAGTATATTATGGGTGTTTTTGGATCACTCAAAGAGCCCATTGGGGCAACTATATTTTCTTAAGTATTTTAAGGTCCCGAATTTAATAGGTTTGATGGGAACAAGAATCTTCTCATGCATTCGAAGACCTACTGCGATATGGTACAAAAATTAGAGGTTCATTATAACATTGGTTCGTTCTTAGGATTGACGATGTTCTCTACAAATTTATGTGTTCCTTTGACACATCTTGCGTCAAAAGAAAGTTGTTTAAAAAAATCACAGTTTAGCCTTTCAAAGAAAAAAAAAGGCAGAAAAAAAAAGTCTTCTCAATGCATTTTTTCCTCACTACTCAATTAGAAAACTTAGGTTATCTCTTCCAGAACTTCCTTAAGTCAAACATATTTAATTTTGGAATTCTTATGTTATGATACATAAAAGAAAATACATCTTTTTTTTTTTTTACGTGTAATGTTAATCATTTCATTAATGTAGTCTTGTACATACATAATATCTGAATTTCTCTCATTTTAGTATCTACTTGCTTTATTTGTACGTGTGTCTCATGCCTCTTAGTATCCCGAGATGTCCCATTCCTTATCAACCTTTTGAGGAGAAGTTGATAGGACTTGCTTTGAATTGGTGCATTCACTTTGACCATTCTGAGAATTCATGTTAGAATGCCCTAATAGACATGGGTCAATATTGGTTCAACATAGATGTGGCTCCAATTTGGGAACAATTAAAGAATTAATTTAATGCAGAAAAGCAATGTGGAAGCTTTAATAGGATTATAGGAAAATTCGCACAAGGTGGAGTGTACTGGTGACGCAATTAAGTCCAATCACACCATAATCTAAACTTATCCAAACTATGTTCGTACTTCTTAGGTACATTGGAGACTCCCTGTGTTAGGTCGATGCCTCATATGGAGACTTCATCGATTTGATTACAACAAGAGAAAGGATTGAGAGGCGACAATGAAAACAGAAAATTTATCAGTAAATAATGTAGATGTCCCACCTAAGAAAAAGGTATGAGAAGTAAGCTATCTACAAAGCTAAAAGATCTCCCCAAGACAACAATATTCAAGTACCAAAGACTTTTTTTTTTTTTTTTGAAAGGAAGTACCAAAGACTTATGCACCTACACATGTTGAAACTATAATTACTACTCTTCCTAATCGTCACAAAATCAACTAACCAAGCAACAACAATGACCTAATATGGGTTGCTCTTTGGATCTTTCGACATTCTGGAGATCGGTCTAATATAGTTAGCAACTCATGGACTTGCCTGGGACAACCCTAATATGACTTGCCAATGATCACATATATAGATGTTATCGAGCATTCTGTTGAAGACTGTGAAGCGTGGTGAAGAGGTTAATTGACAATGGAAAGTTGGAAATTCAAGAGGACATTCTAGGCACAAGTTGTGGTAATACCCCCAAGGGTGTACACAAGAAAAAAAATCCCTACGTACAAGTAAAATAAATAAAATTATGAATTAAAGATGTAAAATGTGTCATTAAGCCAAAAAAAAAAATTCTTGGATGAGATAAGATTTTTCTTGATCTTTACACTTTGAAAGACCACTCTTTAATTATCAATTAGAAAATAACCTTATAATACATAAAAAAGGGTACAAAACATTTCATTAGGGGAAAAATTACAATTTGAATATATATTTCGTTTCCACTTTGATTCTTCATGTCAATATTTTTCCTAAATTTTTTCCAACTCAATTTAATCCTCTGCGTGTCTAACTTTTTGGCTAAATAAAAATTTTAGTACCTTTTAATTTTTTTTATCGTGATTTTGTTCCCCAATTTAATCTCACAATTTAAAAAATCCATAATTTTTTGGTTCAATTAATCATTAAATTTGTATATGTTTATTTTTTTCATTTGTATCCTAGATCTAACAAATTATTTAAGATACTATTAAGAAATAATTTTTTAATCAATTAAAATATAAAAAAATAAACATATACAAAATTGATGATTGAATCAAAATTACAAATTTTTTAAAATGTGGGAACTTAAATGTAAAAAAATTATGAAGACAAAAATTACAGATAAAAAAAAAACAAAAGAGACCAAAATTATTGTAGTTTAGCCAAATTATTTTTTTCATCATATCAAACATTATCTGCTAGCTTTGCTCTATATATCTTTTAACTTTTGTTAATTTAGATGACGTGGATATATATGAGTTCAATATAATGATGATTAATGGTGGGAGAATGAAGTTATTAAGAGAATTGGTAAGTACCCAAAAAAAAAAAAACAAATTGGTAGGTAATGATGTCTTTACTATGATTATTAGGTGTCTAAAATGGATTATAAAGTTACGGATGAGTTGGCTGCAAATGAGCATATTACAACAAGCGCGTATTACAACTGGTACAGAGGTTTCGAGCGTCAATTTGAGAATTTTGAATCATAGTTTGATGGTGAAGCGGGGAAAGTATGGAGAAAGAAAATTCTAATTCAAAACTAAAATGTTGTAATAATAATAATAATAATGCAAAGGACTAAATTAAATGGAAGAAAAAGTATAAAAACATTTAAACCTAAATTAAACATAGAGGAAGAAAATTTTAATTTTACCCATCATTTTATATATAATGCATGTATCTTCTCATAATAGAAATTAAACCAAAGTACAATCATTATAAAACAATAATTATGTGAAAAATGAAAGTTGGTCATTTATTATATTGTCTCAAAGGCAGAAAAAAAAATGTTGCAATAGTTTTTAAATGCAAAATAAATTGTATTTATTAAGTTAGTATAATACTTTATTCATATTGTTGCAAAAAAATAAAAATATAGGAAGCAAAATATTGTCTAATGATACTAAAAAAGTACTAGTATTTCATAAGATGTACATATCTGGAATCAATACAGTGAAAAAGAAAAGTGCAATTTCTCTTTGATCTTCTGTTTCTCTAGCACCGGTACAATGCCAAGAAGAAGGAATATATCTCTCTCTTCCTCATAAATTAACTATATAGGTTACAAAAGTTGAAGCTTTCTTTACTTCTTCACTCATTTCTTGCATTTGCATTCTTTACTTATTAATCATTGATGAAAATAAAAAGAAGCAAATTACAACCTCTGGAAGACAGTGCCAATGGCATCTGATTCTTAACGAAAAACAACCTCGGTAGGACAGAAGATGCAACCATGCATCTTGGCTAGTTTGTCGGCACAAACATTCACTTCCCTGAGAGTGTGAATTATAGGGCATCCCACTGGTAGCTAGAAAGAAAGGACTTAAATATATAGATGCAATGATAGCAACAAATGGGTGAAAAGAATTAGGGAGTCTGTCTCAATGATAACATTGTGAAAGCCTTTGTTCCAAGCGTGATGAAGACCATTTTAGATAGCTAAGAGCTCAGCTTTTATGTTGGTAGTATGTCCACAATGGCCATAGAACCCTAAGACGACGTGCCCATTTGCAGTCTCTGATGCATTCTGGAAATGTGCAAGAATTGCCACAACCTCTCTAAATTTTAAAATTTTTCTTTCAATTCCTTATGAAAATTTATTTGGAGTCGCAATAAATTTTTTTTTGTCAAATTTAAATTTAATTTCTTTTATCTTTTTTAGAAGATCCTTTGATTAGGTGTAGATATGTATTGCTACCTGCATGATAAGTATTTTAAAATACACGAGCTATATTGATGTTGATAAAAGCTTAATTTCTCTTCTTCCCCTGCTACTTTTATAAAGTATTTGTGCAATTGAGAAAATTGTACAAGCCTTCTTCACCTCTTTGGTTATTGTAGAGATTTGTGTTTGAGAGTGGAGTTTTGAGAAAAGTATACCTCCACACTTTTAAGTTCTTCGTTTAATGTCTTTGAAATTTTTTATTGGGCGCCACTAATTAGTAGACCTCCACAATTATAATTAATTAATTATTATATTATACCAGTCAAGCCATACAAAAATATATACGTAGTACTCTTATTGATTTTAATTATTTTTATTTTCAAGACAAGAAGTAAAAGAAAAAAGTTTGCCTTTTTGGTAATGCATTTTCCTTACAAGTAGCTAATTAAATGTCCTATAAGACCGGGTCTTTAAGACCAAAGACCATGGATCATGAGTCTCTTTTTATCTACCACTAGCGGGCGTGAATTACTCTTATCACCCGAACAAACTGCTGAGGAGCATTATATATACATATCATAATGATTTACGATACAACAAAATCTTATACAATTGAAAAAATAAATTATATAGAAACTAATTTCAAGACACAAGATAATGGCAAGCTTCTCCCTAGTCACATCCCTACCAAAGTTTGGCCATGCTGGAGCAGCAATTGCTAGGACTCGTTCCTGGAATCCTAGGGTTTTCGCAGCTGCTACACCTAGACTTATCCAAGTAAATAATTCAAATTTGTGTGTTTATATATATGTGTAATATGTGTGTGTGATTAACTAATTTGAGGAAAATGGAAAAAGAAAGTTGAATATGGCTTATAGACTAATTATTATATTTTCCGGTTTATATATTATTATATTCTTTCCAAAATCTTTTGTCTCGACCAATTCTACTATCTTAATTTGTAGGTTCCAAGAGAAGGCCCCGCAACCGCTGAAGGCACCACACAAGGAGCTAGTGAAACAGTCAACAACAGTTTGAACGAAGCGCAAGACAAGGCTTACACCACAGCGGAAAATGTAATATTACTAGTGACAATATATCAATGCATGGTCACACTTATGGGTAGAGCTAGAAAATATTCGAGTGTAGCCAACTCATAAAATCAACTAAAGTCTAATTAACCGACCAAGTTATTCATTAGAGTAAAACTGGACTCAAATATGTTGAATAAGTTCTCAAGTTTAATTATGTATGAGAAAAAGTGAAAAAAAAGTTCTCAAGTTTAATTATATATGAAAAAGAATTTAAAAAAGTGATTGAAAAGAGAAATCTCAATAAAGATCATCAGTGAGATATTTTAACATATATTATTAATTGGCAAAGTTGATGAATACTACCATCAAACATGTAAGTTAACTGAAGTTGGCCGGATTATTTCAATTTAACTGTCTCAAGTTCGCGTTTTAAGTATATTGATAGTAAATACTTCAAAGAGAAAGTTTTGTCATTAATATCAGTTTATTTGACCTAAACATGTGATTAACTTAGAAGATACTTGTGTTTTAGATAAAAAAAAAATTGATGAATACATTATTAAAATAAATAAAGCCAAATTGAAAGGAAGAATACACTATAATATTAAAACTTAATTTGTTAAACGTTTCACACTTATACTAAAATTTTAATTCATATAAACTAATTTTTTTAACACTAATTGATCTTTAACATTCAAACAGGTGGCTAACAAGACAAATGAGGTGGCTGGTAAAGCAAAGCAGAAAATGCAAGAGGAATGGGAATCCAGTAAGAACACAGTCAATAGGGCTGCAGACACCGTGGTAGGAAAGACTAAAGAATCAGCTGAACACGCCAAAGATAATGTGGTAGGAAAGACTAAAGAATCAGCTGAATACGTCAAAGATAATGCAGAGGCAGTGAAGAAAAACATGAACTCAAAGAACTGATTTATTTGTCTCCACTCAAAGCACCACTTAATCTTGTCTCCACTCAAAGCACCACTTAATCTTGTCTCCATCATATTTCATGGTTACCATTTCGGCACTTTCTTTTTCTTTTTATATTATGCATGGCATCAAATATGGAGAAGATCGATCGATATGTCTCTTCCCATGTGCCATTGATTAGTTTGAAACAAAAACTCATTTTGTTTCAATTATCAATAAATATTTAAGCCCTTTCATTAATACTCTTGTTCTCTCTCTTGAAAAATGTCTATTCGTTAAAGTACATTAGAGTAACAATATTTGTCCTTAAAAAAAATTACTTTATTTTAAGCTATTTCTTAATCTTAAAGTGAAATTTGAATAATTAATTAATTAAAAAATTAATAATATTTGGTTTTGACATATGAAAGTTTATTACCTCTAATAATGTATAAATTTAAAATCATTTTTTAATTAAAATATAAAATATTATATTATTAAATAATATAATAATATTGCCCTATAAGGCATATATGTTAAATCATAGGATTGATTAAAATCTATAATAAAAAATATTTTTTCAACAAATAAATTATATTTTAGATTTATAATAAATAACTTATATTTTGATACATTATTATTTTTATTTATTGATATTTTCTATTTTAAAAGTATAAAATTTAAGTTAGAATCAAAGATATTGAAAATGATAAATTGAAAGAATTTGCATAAAAGATAAATTGCGTGTGAATGAGAAGGGTGCTCGATGTTATATGAAACAACAAATTAGGGAATTTTTTTTGTAGAGTTACAAAACGAAAGATATAAAGTGTAATAAGTAAAAAAAAAAAAATCCTTGGGTTCATGTAATTTGATCTAACTTTTTTAATTAGCTATTCTCTAAGTTATTTTCATGTTAATATTTATCCAAACTTTTGTTCAATTCAGTTTATTCTTTTAGGTGTTTAAATTATATTTTTCATATAAAAAATTATCTGCTAGCTTTGCTCTTGTGTAAGAAAAATATAAATTTTAAAATAATTATCATTTCAATTTGTTAATGTAATATTAATTATTTTTTCCACTTATAAACCTAGAAGCTAAACATGCATTTGTTTGAATGAGTTCATCACTATATTACTACTTTATCACTAAAAATAGTATAGATAGTGTATAACTTGTAGATAACAAATTCAAAATCTT
>PYAF01001061.1:939645-953410 GCA_007407185.1 Glycine tomentella
CATATGGTGGGATTTTTAGGTTGACCTTTGGACCAAAGGTTAGTTCTGTTTTTTTTTTTTTTTTTTTTTTCTTCAGCTGAAATGTAGTTTATTTCTCTTTGCAAACAATGCCTTATGTGGGATAACAAGGTTTTAAATTGCGGTCGTCATTTTATCATGTTCCTTGATATTGAGGGAAATTGCAGACAAATGGGGTCGATGTGACCACAATTGCAGTCACTTTGTGGTTGCGGAGACCCCATGAACCTTGATGTTGAGGTCGAAATCACAGTCGTGGACCCTTTTTCAAAACCTTGTGGGATACCAATGGGGTTTGACTTACTTGCTTGACCTTACGTTTATGATATTTGCATGACTTGGTTTTAAGTTTTCAGGGGTTCCCCAATGGTAGGTGATTTGTAATCCCGTTATGGTTTGCCATGGCATTGGAAAAGGGAGAAATTCCGTTAAACCTGAACTTTATCAATGAACAAAAGGGCACTGTATAGGGGTAACGGAGTTTTTCTCTTGGTTGTCTTGCAGTCCTTTCTAATAGTATCAGATCCCTCTATTGCAAAACACATATTGAGAGACAATTCAAAGGCTTATTCAAAGGTAATCAACTCAACAATCAGCAATGACTGCTGCTGTACAATTGCTTTTCTGTTCTCTCCCTTCTTTCATACATTGTACTTGCATGTTATTCTTAGTTCTTTATGTGCAGGGTATCTTGGCTGAGATCCTAGACTTTGTAATGGGGAAAGGGCTCATCCCAGCTGATGGTGAAATATGGCGAGTTAGACGTCGTGCTATAGTCCCAGCATTGCACCAGAAGGTATTCTAGTGTTCTTGGACTGACTTATTTATAGTCACTTTGAATCATATCCTAGATAGATTTCTTGGCTGCTAAGGTCATTATTTAAAGGGTTCCCTTCTTAAGTTGGAGAAACAATTGCTAAATTATGTAGGTTAGAATGGGAATCTCCACAACGAAATACTTATTAAACTAGGCATAATTGCGTTATTTGATAGTTGCTTGGAAATTTTAGAAGCTACTTAGCGTTGCTATTTAATGAGAAACATAGATCCAATAATCAATATTCATCTCCATCAGAATGTCATGTATGACATGATATGATCATATGCATAGAGCATCATATTTTGATATATTCATTTTGTGGTGTTGAGAGATGTTTGTTACTACTTACATCATTCTCACTTTTCCTTAAATGCCTGCTATAACTTCTCTATCTTGCTTTTGATTTCATTTCCTGATTATGATTGTAGTATGTAGCAGCTATGATTGGCCTTTTTGGACAGGCTGCTGATCGGCTCTGCCAGAAGCTAGATGCTGCTGCATCTGATGGAGAAGATGTTGAGATGGAATCACTTTTCTCTCGATTGACGTTGGACATCATTGGCAAGGCAGTATTCAATTATGATTTTGATAGTTTATCAAATGACACTGGTATAGTTGAGGTATAGCTTTTGGAATATTCCCTTATCCTTCTGTATTGTAATATGTTCACTGTTCCAGTTTACAATTTGCTCATGCCCAGGAAGTTATTTATATACAAGCTTCATATTGTTGCACTTAATTTAATTATATCAGGCTGTTTATACTGTACTGAGAGAAGCAGAAGATCGAAGTGTTGCTCCAATTCCAGTTTGGGAGATCCCAATATGGAAAGACATATCACCACGTCTAAGGAAGGTTAATGCAGCTCTCAAATTGATCAATGATACACTTGATGATCTGATAGCAATATGCAAGGTAATGTTGGCATTAGTGTTACACAAGCTTGCATTCTCAACATAGGTTCACATAAGATGGTATGCAATATGTGATGCCACTGCAGAAAGGCACTTGTAAATATTGATATGCTGTCTACATTCTTGCACCTCTTATGATTATAAACTTATGTTCATCATGAATATAAAATCTTTTCACGATCTTTGGCACTATCTTCTATTCTAAACTTTGGAACTAGTGCTTGATTCCTAAACTGTTAGCACAAGTCAAATTCCGAGGAACCACTTGGTGATTAACATGACCATCATTAGAAATGAATCACATGCATGTTCTTCCATTTTCATCATTTAAGTTTCATCCAAATTGAAGCACTTGACATCTGAGTATTCTTGCTTCCATTTCTGTTCATGAGTTAGATTAGGAAACTTCTATGGTTAGATATTTAGAGCATGGATTGGAATCTTTGGTAGTTTTTACCCAAAATATGTACATACTTCTGCACAACAAAGATTGTATCTCTAATTTATGTAGCCATACAGTAGCTTTTTGGTGATTTTCTTTTAAACATTGGAAATATAAGATTCATGCTTTGATATCCATGTTAGTTAAATAAATACCAATTTTATAATATGATAAATTTTCAGCTGCCATTCGCCAGTCTTACATCAAAATACAGTTCTGTGATTCATAACTCTTTGTTTCTTATATTTTTCCATTTTCATTTTCAGAGAATGGTGGATGAAGAAGAGTTACAATTTCATGAGGAGTACATGAATGAACAAGATCCAAGTATTCTACACTTCTTGTTGGCATCAGGAGATGATGTATGTTGACTGTGTCTCAAATTATTTTATTTAATAAAAAAAACTGGATGTGAGAGCAAAGTATGGAATTATGACTCTTTGTAGGTGTCAAGTAAGCAACTTCGTGATGACTTAATGACCATGCTCATTGCTGGACATGAAACATCAGCTGCTGTTTTAACTTGGACCTTTTATCTTCTATCCAAGGTAATAATACGTGCTTAAGGTTCAATAATCTTATAATGTGGGTTTGGGCCTAACTCAGCCCCAAAAGTTAGCTCATGAGGTAAGGGTTGCCTTCCACTTATATACTCTATCTTGGCATTATCTCTAGCCGATGTAGGACTTCGGTTTTTCCCAAATACATCCCCTCCCGCTCATCACTTTTGGACTTAGTACATGCATAACATGGTAGGTGACCCATTTAATGGATCTAAGATAGGCTCTGATAACATCTTAGAATGTGGGTTTAGCCTAACTCAATCCCAAAAGCTAGCTCATGGTGTGAGGGTTACTTTCCACTTATATCCTCTATCTTGACACTATCTATATCCGATGTAGGACTTGGGTTTTTTCCAATAAATAAGAAGGGGAGTATTGTTCTGGTGATCTTGTATAAGCTGTTCATCTCATCCCTTGTTGGGCTGACTGTTGCTTTATATGGAACTGCAATACATTATCCTCTTTTTTTTCATTGCAAAAGTTTTACTCAACCAAGTGGGAAAAGTTTGTTAAATAATGCATGTTCAATAGAACATTGCAGTTATTTCTTCTCATCAACCCCATATTGAGATGTATACACTTAAAAATGATTTGTTTGTAGTCAGTTAAGTGAAGAATTAATTTATAATGCAGTAATGACTAATACAAGAATATTTTTCTTCTCCTTTTTGTTCCCTGCAGGAGCCTAGAGTCATGTCCAAGCTCCAAGAAGAGGTTTCATGAGATTTTTAGGGATCGTTTCATTTGAGAAAGTGATTTCTATTTTCACTTTTAATTATGGTAATATCACTTGTTTTCACTTTGTTGTTTATTTTCAAAGATTTGTGTAGAAAACAGTAATAACAATAAAAAGTTGTTTTACTGATTCCTATTCAATCTTTGGAAACAGAAAACAAACTGAAAATAGGGTGCATTTTTGTAATTAAAAGTGCAAACAAAAACATTTTTTCAGACCAAACAGCCCCTTAACTCTGAACCTACTATCAATTATCATATTAATACATGATTTTCATAGGTTGACTCTGTACTTGGAGATCGATATCCAACTATTGAAGACATGAAGAAACTCAAATATACAACCCGAGTGATCAATGAGGTATAAAGATGGCACACTTCTCATGATATTTCATCTCGTTATTCTATAGCTAGTAATTGACTTTTATAAATATATTCAATTGTTAGTCATTGAGGCTTTACCCACAACCACCTGTGTTAATTCGCCGCCCTCTTGAGGATGATGTTCTTGGAGAGTACCCTATAAAGAGGTAATTACAATAAATATTTGGTCTTGATTAGCTGGTTAATAGTTTTGCCAATTTTCTTGTCTTTCTTAAAAAGTCTTATTCTTTTTTTTTTTCATCTTCAAGTTTCTTTTAGCATTAACCATAACTGTGAACTCAAAGCTCCTGGTTATAGATTAATTACACTAACCTCCTAAAGGTTTGATTAAATCACTTGAGGAAAAACAGACCTCCCTATTTTGAAATTTTCATAGCTAAACTCTTTTAAAATTAAGCCACACACGTATTAAGCTATACAGGCTTCTCTACAGGTGAAAAACCGAAGACAAACTTTTCTGATGAAGATGTCAGTGTAATTTAGGGAAACCTTAAGGGATATAATATAATTGTTTCCTCTCAATACATCTTCCTTTATGATCCATGGTGATTTTTGTATCATTGATTATTTGCAGAGGTGAAGATATCTTTATATCTGTCTGGAACCTGCATCGCAGTCCAAAACTGTGGGATGATGCTGACAAGTTTGAACCTGAAAGATGGGCATTAGATGGACCAAATCCTAATGAGACAAATCAAAACTTCAAGTATATTATTTAGAATTAATCTATTTGTATGATTTCTATCCTCTCATGTTAAGGAGGAGGATGTCTTACATTAGGCCAAGAGTTTATCTTTGCTATAATGTAATTTACAAGCAAGTAATACTGTTATTCTTTCTTTCAGATATCTTCCATTTGGTGGCGGACCACGGAAATGTGTAGGTGATATGTTTGCTTCCTACGAGGTAATGTTTATTGCTATGTTGTTAAATTTTTTGGTTATATGCTATTTGCCGATGATCTAGTTGGAGAATCTTAAAATCATAAGTGGATTCAGTTTTCTTGAGACTTTCTGTGAGCAGATGCTATTGCTCATACTAATGATTATTTATGTTTGTATGCTTCTGTATATGATGCTTATTGTAAAGAATGTAGTAGCACTTGCAACGCTTGTTAGACGGTTCAACTTTCAAATAGCAGTTGGAGCTCCACCGGTAAGTTTGTTACTTTGTTGTTATATTTTCAAGCTTTGATGAAGTCTCTGAGGATATTTTAATTTTTTTAGCAAAACCTTGAAGTTCCAGAACAATGTTCTTAAAGATTGCTTGAACACTTCTTAATAAAGTTTTAGGTTAACGGTGATCAAACATGATACTAGAATGAACTACACATCCCCATTTATTGGTTAGCCCTTGGCTTGCCATGATGTTACTAGGATATGACTGAGTCATTGTTTCTCATAGGTTGAGATGACTACTGGAGCTACAATTCATACAACACAAGGGTTGAAGATGACTGTAACGCACAGAATAAAACCTCCTGTTGTGCCCTCATTACAGATATCAACTTTGGAAGTGGATCCATCCATAAGCCTTTCTGATCAAGATGAAGTAAGTCAGAAAGGCGAAGTTTACCAGGCTCAGGCTCAGGCTCAGTCCTAATTGCTGGTGTATAACAAATCATAAACCATACAATGAGTGCAAAGGGGAAAAAAAGTAGTATTCTTTACATTTTTTTAGCTGCTTGAGTGAAATTTATAGTAAGATAATCCCCCAACCCCCGCTCCTTTCGCAAGGAAGAGATCAAAACTTCAAATCCTTCACGCCTTTACAATTCTTATTAAAAGGGGTGGAATACACAAATTATAAATTTATAAATACAACTTAAAATAAATTTGAGAAGAGGCTGCACAAAAAAAATTGATTTTCTGCCTACTATTAATGAAATAGCTACTAAAAAATTGTAGTATACACGTCAGTTTAGTAAAACATTTGGATTTGGGGGGAGTCGTTATTTGAATACTATGATCCACAGATACTATGTGTATCCGATATGTATCTAATACAACGATACGATTATTTTAAAGATTTATATAAATAATAAAACATTAGATAATTGTATTTATGTAAATTCTAATTAGACCAAGTTACTATGAACAAAATAACAATTATAAATCATTTTAATCATAAATAACTTTTTATTATCTACAAATAGGGGTAGCATTAATCTTGTTATTTTCTTGAAATTATACGTAAAACGGGAAATTTTAGTTTCTTGTTCATCAAGGATAATATTTTGATGTTGATTTTCTCAACATGTTATAAGAGTTTGGATATTTCACATATACATGTCGGTGAAAGAAATTAACATACCAATACTTCATAGTTTGAATATAATGCTTGAAAAAGGCCAGTACACAAATTACCCAACAAGTTTACAAATTTTTTGTCCATAAAATATTGCAGAGAAAATGATTAGTTATATTCTACAAAACACTGGTTAATGTTGAGGGGTATATCATACAAACCTTACACTAAAAGAAGAAAAAAGTAAAGTAGCAAGATCTTGACACTAAATTGGACTATACCGGAACCTTCAGAAATGCTTCTGCTGAAGCTCAAACTCAACAAAATCACCGGGGCAATTTACTTTTCACAATTGCTGATATATCAGAATTAGACTGAAGAACGAACATGGTTACATGGACGAGTATGCTGTATGAAGACAGGTTTTTTTGTATGCATTTTTTTATGGTCGATGCATGAAAAAGGCTATTTATATCCAGAAGATTTAGAGCAACCAAAGCATCCTCGTATAGAGAAATATTTATGAACTGATTTGGGTTCGGCTGTGGAGGCTAATTGCTTGGACTTGGCGTCATCGCACTTTGACTTTTCGGCCGGATAATGTTTATAGAAGGCTTTAACCGCTCCTAGCACCCCATTTTCATTTTTCATGGCATTAGCAAGTTCAACTGCACGCTTTTTCACCTGCATATAAAAGCCCGAAACGATGTATCAACAAGAGTACAAGACAAAAGAAAAGACTTCCCATCAGCAAGAGTACAAAACAAACGAAAAGACTTCCTAGAGGACAATGAAAAAACGTTGACAATGAATGCACATCACCTATTACCATGATAACAAAAAACAAACGGGAACCGAAGTTGTGAAAACGACCACTTTCAGTTAATAGTCACAGACTCCATACTGTATTTCAGGGGGCAAAGGTTAATTGCTTTTTTACTTGGTTTTGTCTCTAAAATATGTCACTTCGCATAGCAATATATAAATTGGTATATCATACCAGTAAATAAACAAATGTTTGATAAGCATAAACTATTAACAATCGCCAAGTAAAACGTAAAATGACGTGCATACTATCCTTTAATTATGGTATTAGATTATCTTTTAAAATTTATAAACGGAACACATTTTATATGCTACATTCATAAATTGTAATACTAACTGCTCTGATCAGTAGTCACAGTTAAATATTACCTCTGGTTTCAGCATAAAGTGTATGGCATCAACCAGCCTATCAAATGAAAACTCATCCACCGGGATGGGTGCAGGACCTACTCCTCTAGCATGTACCCGATCTCCCCAAAATGGCTGGTCCCCAAAGAATGGTACAATAGTTGTAGGGCACTACAAAAATGCAGAATAGAGATGATCTTATTGTGAGATGCATATAACAATGAAGTTTCAAAATTTCATATTACACGATACATTACTTCAGCTCTAAGACCAGCGGCAGTCGTTCCAGCACCCCCGTGATGTACCTGAGATTTGCAACTTTCAAGCAGAATTTAATTTAAATAATAAAAAAATAGTACTTCTACTGAGAAAAATTTAGCAGGTACCACTGCAGTGCATCGGGGAAACAGCCAATCATGCGGACAGTTGTCCAAATAATACACAGATTTATTTTGTTCTGCCACTGAGAAACAGAAGTTACTACATGTTTCAAAATCAAAGCAGCAAAAATAGTATACCAATGGCATGTTTGAAATAGAAATCATGACTCACAAGACCCAAGACCACCCCAGCCTTTGTTGATGACACCTCTCTGCCCCGTTTCTTGCAGAGCTTGAATTATAATTCGTGTCATTTTCTGTGGTTGTTGTAAAGGCTGTTCAAAACTCCAACCAAAAAATTACATTAGAATAGAGGTTGCAGTGTTTAATAATGGCATACATCTATTTTGATTATTAATACAATCAAATGAAGAATTATAGCTCAGTAAAAATAGGGGTTTGTTTCTTCAGTTTCATTTCTCTGCTTTGGCAAATACCTTTATTTTCACTTCTAGAGCATGCCTTTTCTATTTTTGTTTCTCAATGTATACAATCTTATCATTCAAAATGTCTTTCTTCTTAAGTGGATTTAGTTTGGAACAACTAATATGAAGTTATGGGCACTCCCTGGAACAACTAAAAATTGATCTCTTAACTTCCCTTCTCATTGAGAACTTTCAAAACAGAACTAAATATCAAAAGGTAAGGCACATTTGATTCAATGCCCGAGTGTGGAACAAGCCACTGGCTCACACACACACTACTAGCAAATGCTACTTGAAAAATTTATATTTACTTAGTGTATTCTGCAGATTCATCAAAGGGTAATCAGATGAGCTAAACACATGAACGTAGAAACTCACAAGGCTACCAAATCCAACATAAATAGGTTTTTCTCCCTCTTCAAGCCAATCTACTAGCGATTTTGGTGGTACATAATTTGAAGCAAGGTCAAGGAAACAAAATCCAACGACATCAATCTTAGGTCCCCAGTCTGCAGATCAAGTAAAACACAATTAGATTGTCACAACATCCTTCAAAAAACAGCTCAAGTCCAGGAAAACCCAGGTCAGAAAGAGAGAGCAAAAACTGGAAAGGAAAGAGATGCTGATGAGAGATGATAATGATTATGTAAGAGTATGCATCAAAACTACATATTGTAACAACAATTGCATAAAAGTATAGTGGTATATCAGTTATGGAAAAGTGAGGACTACAATGTGAGAGCACACTATAAATACACATCTAACCTTTTGGTTTAGGGACTAAGTGAGGGCTCCATATATAACCATGGGGCACATCAAAAGGGTGAGTGTAAGATCCACTTAGATAAGTAATAGGCTTTTGCTTCAGCTCTTTCTTCCTAAACTCATTTATCAAGTCTCATATTCCAAGCCAGATTAAAGCATCAACTATTTGATATGAGAGCTGAAAGACTCAAAACACAAAGCAAACGAAACTTAGACATCTTAAGGGAAATTAATAGATGAGGAATGCTAGCTACACTCTTTCTAACACTCTTCATTGGAAATCATGAATTTTGGTGGGTCATATTTCTCATTTAATGACTCTCTCTCTCTCTCTCTCGCGCGCGCGATTTAGTAGTGGGACCCACCAAAATTGGTGATTTCCAATTAATTTCAGCCAATCATAGAGTGTCGCTAGCATTCCCCTTAACAGATTGGCTAAATTCAGATTAACAGAGATCGTAGAACTCACTCTGTAGCCAATTGGTTGCTTAACACGGGAAAGAGGATGAGGAAATTCACTAGTAGGCCTGCAAATATAGTAAAATATCATCATGCAAAATCAAACTACAAAAAAATCCTATAATTTATCTACATATCTGTTCTTTATGCAATACTTAAGTCCATGCAACATAGGACAAAACTCAACAGAAATATAGATAATTAAGGGCAGGATTAGCCCATGTCATGAAAGAAGACTTACGTCCATGGCATTGTGAAGAATATGTGAAGTGGAACCTTTAGATATTCAGCAATATGAGTATGCCCTGCATAAGTGCATGTACGTTAAAAGAACATAAAAAAATATTTCTTAGTAATACATAATAGCTGCAAATAATCTCACAGATAGTTAGCTAGACTCATAATTTCTATTCCTCTTCAATTAACTTTATTTCTATTTGCTGTTAGTATTTTCCATGTTTGGGACTTAGTAACTTAAAGGAGGAAATTCTTGTTCAGTCTAAAATGTGTTTCATCATGCATGTCAACTTTAGAAAACTAGGATATTGTTCTTCCCCTCTCTGACATGAGTTACTTTTCACAGCCACTATAAAGAGTCCCATAAGTTTATTTCCCATTTCTTTGCTGAACTAGTATACCCTTTTCAGTATCATAATGAGATGATGTAATCCTCAAAACCATAGCTAATCTAGCTGTTTAACCATCACAGTTCCCTACAATAACAAATCAATAAATCCTGGAAATTGCTGCTGCCAATACACTCTTGCACCCTATGCCATTGACTTGGTCCACTCTTTAAATTTAATACTTTCAAACTCAATCAACATAGAGCTCCAAAAACCTTGCTCTTTATGGTCTCACAAGATCCTGATGTGGGAAACTAACACCAACTAAAAAGTCACTCTAGTGAGGTTTTCTTGTATGGTGTTCATCAATATCACAAGCTGCCAAACCACACTAAAAAAGAAAAGAAAATTTTCAGAAATGTTTCTATATTTATTTTTTCCTCGGGTCTACCCAAACTACAATTAGAAAATGTTAGGGTAATACTCAGTTCCAATATGCTTATCAGTCAATCTAATTGTCCTTATCTGTTAAGCAGTCAGAGTAAATGTAACAGAACCTGTATGATTTAGTTAGTTCTTTCAGTTGATAGTTTCATGAAAAAAAAAAAAAGTTTCCCGATTTTCTCTCTTGAGCTTTCTCTTATTTTCTCTTTCTCATTGATTCTTTATTTCTAATGACAAACATAATTGATAATTTAAACTTTAGATTGTGATCCTCTAAATTGCATGGTATACTTTTAGTCTATGAAGTGTTGAATTGGTAGCTATTGGAGGATTAACAGACAAAATACAGGCACAACTATAATGAATTGTGATATTACCATTCTGTACTTACCAAGCACTTCAGAGGATACAAATGCTAAAATTTTATGGGACATCAAGTTTGATGTTGAACTTTTTGTTACTATGCAATCTCTTATTACTTAATAAAATATTTGAATTAAATTTTCATTACAATGAAAAAAGACTTTTCTTTCAATGTTATTTATAGTTATTATGAGGCATAACATGATGAAATTTAGAGGAAAACTGAATTTAAGTAAAATCTAACCATATGCTGGAGGATTGGCAATTATCGCTTCTGCTTTAAATGGGGCATTAGACTCTGGGTAACGACTATCGCATGCCTTGAGCAAAGTATTAATAATATCCTTGATTTGATTTCTTTGTATATGTATTTCTGAAGGTCCTGATGGCAAGAAGCCTTTATTCTTGACCATATCTGATGAAATCATGTATATAATTAATTTGAAAGCATGGACAGAGAAGAAACACTATTCATCAAAAGATTACAAATATTTATATTTGAAAACTGGCACAAACATCCCCTCACCTGCATATGTGCAAAACTGTATCATTCATTCTAAGGAGTAAATCTCATTTCTTGATTCTATATTAATTCTTCCATTTACCTTCTATTCAAGCTATAGATATCTTCATTTTTAAAAAAATAGTGTTTTTGGGAATGCATCTTTCACAAATATCTACAGCATAAATAACATTCTTTTTAAGGAGGGATGGGGTGTCATGAGACCTAGCTCACTGGTTAAGGTGGATCTAATTAATTATGTTTGCGTTGAATTATAAAGATAACTACAAATGGAGTCCTACTATCTGCAGCTCAAGTTGTCTGTTGGGTCAAGCTACTAATAAAAGATAGTTCCAGTGGTCACTGGTCATTACCAAGTGATGTCATTACTTAACACCTTTAAATCATTAAAACAAGTTGGATCTAGAAAGATCATATTTTGGATAAGACAAGAAACACTTACAACCAGCAAGAACTTTGGGATCTCCACCCAAAGGGTAAAACTCCAAGCCTGCATTCATGACAAAATCTTCAAAGTTCTTATGAGTAGCTAGCCTAACCCTGTGGCCATCTTCCTGCAAAAGATACCAGCCTCAATTAGGTTGCATTACATAGGATTAAAATTGGCTTTAAGCAGTTAAGTTGAAAAAACTATGCTTATAAAGGAGGAGAGAATGAAAATGATTTAAAAAATAAAGAAACATCAAGTTTTAGAAAGTATTACGAGTTTGATAAAGCACTAAGCTAATTAGAAACACAATTTGTGATCCACAATGAAACACAGAAGGGGCTGACAGTTTCAATCATATCCAAAATAAATGAATGTAGCTCTAAGATCAGCTATGATTCCTATGGGGTGGATACATGGGAAGCCATATGAAAGGGTTATTGTCGTTACATTTGGAATATCATATGTTCTGTGTACAAGTTGTGAAACTTGTAAAAATTTCATCCTATTTAAGTGTCTCTCAATGGCACAAAACTGCCTTTTCCTTTTGAACTACAACAGACTACAGTAGTTTCAACTTGGATAACTTAAGAGAGGTAAGTACATCACATGCATGTCTATCTGAGGTAAACTATAAATCTACTGTAAGTTCAACTGCTACACAAAACCTGAACACCTTCTTAGAGGATATCAGTTATGTTCCCAGGCTTTTGAAAGCAATTAAGCAAGACAAAGCAGAGGGTCTCAGCATTAGAAGTAGAAAATTACAAAAATATTATTTTGGTGGAAAACTACTTTGTAAACAAATAATAATAAGGGGTTCATCCAACATTTCTCACATTCTTATTTATCCCAAATTTTAGTCCAGGGATTGATCAAGACTGATAAAAGGTGTCCAAAATATCATGGTTTTAAATGTTTCTGAAAGCACCTGCCATCAATGTAAGCTAGGTTTAAAATTGCAGACTGCATCACTCTGTATCACTCTGCAACACTGCAAGCCTAACCACAATTTAAAAAATCTTGAATATATAACCTCAGCACAAAGAACTAATAATCTAATTTCTATTATTCTGAAATGTTGCCAGTGTAAAATTAAACATTTCAAACCCTAATTATTTCCAAAAAGCTCAAAAAAAGTAATGATGTGCAACACATTCTTCTATCCTCTATAGAGAGTCTACAATAAAACTATACACCAAGTATTTTCATATTCTATTATATATTACTCCTATAACAATGTGTATAACTAATACTTCAGAAACCAGAAATGCAAAAAACCTGAAGACGCTTCCCCATGGCAACAAATGGCTGGACATCTCCCCGTGTGCCAACTATAAGCATTACGATTTGAAGTGGCTCAATAGGCTGAATATCCTGACTGTGTATTGCATCGTAAAATTCATCATGAGATTCATCGCATTTAACATCATGCTCAATATTACTTCCTGCTTCTGAAACTTTGATTTCAACTGTACCATCGTCCTTAAGTATGGAAGCCCGTTTTATCCATCGCATCTACGACATTTGCAAACAGTTTTTGAGGATTAAAAAAAACGCATGCAGAGAATTTAGGAACATTAAATTAAGTATTTTAAAGTCATAGAAATCATTCGAAGTAGCAAAGTAGCATCAGGAGATGCAAGGCATGCAGAATGATTGTCGGCTTACTCAGCAACCTATTTATGTACGTTTGAATGCATGTATATGGATATGTACAATTGAGACCTCATTTAACACGAAACTACACTCCAGCATGCACCTGTTAAGACCCTCCAATTAAATTGATGCATGAATCTAACTTCCCAACAACAAAATTTCAACTGAAAAAAAATCAAGAGTTTTCAATCACAGAACTTTAAGAAGAATACAACACAGTGATCTAATCAAACCTTTTCCTTGAAGATAACTTTCTCATCAAGGAACATTCAAATCACGTAAATTTTTTAGAATACAACAAATTCATCATCACGTAGTTTGGTCCTCAGGATGACAGTATCATGTAAACTTTTAATGACAAGTTGTGCTGGTAACCAAAATAAGTGACTGCAAACATTGCAAGAATAAAAAGCTCAAAGAAATTTCTTACAAGGACCCCCCCCCCCCCCCCCCCCCCC
>PYAF01001061.1:955106-968091 GCA_007407185.1 Glycine tomentella
TTTTTTATTTTGAAGTGTAATTTATTATTTGTCAATTGTTTTATTATACTATTCATAATTTCATATAAACATTACTGTGAGATTGACTTTTTTCTTGGTAAGGTGACTTTTGATATTATGAATAAGAAGTCTTTTAAAATATTTGAATTTTGATCACTATATTTATTTCGTTTTTTAGTGTTGACAATCAGTTACATCTTAAATGATACTGACATTTTTTAGTGTAATAAATAATGATACTAACATTGTTGAATAGTAAGGAATTAAGTTTTCATTAGTAATGTTAGATGAATTATGAGATATTGGTTATGTTAGGTAAAATTAGTTGAAAAGTTAATTAAAATCTAAAAAGTTAGTTAGTAGTTAAAAGTTAAAAATTAGTTTATTAAATTATAAATGTTCAATAAAATTAATTATTAAAGTAAAAAAAATAAAAAAATAAACTCATGATTTATTTTTTAAAAGAGTAAACAAACATGATATTATTCTACTCTATTGTATTAACTCTGCTAGGGTGATACATAAAAACAACCAAACTTATCTATTAGGGGTGTCATTCACCAACAAAAGCTATGCTGTGTTAAAAAAAAAAATTAATACAAGTATATTTTGATTCTTCTTGAAGAGGGTTTAGACAAAAGTACCTAAACCAGCAACCAATTTGGCAGGGAATCTGACCATCAGATTCATCACGGAAGGGCCCCTTGGAGCTTCCATCTGGTGCTTGGTAACATCTACAATAGAATTTATCTGGGTTCTCTTTCCAGCTGTTCCCTATTAGAGGAACTATAATAGGTATCAAGGCAAGGAGGTCAATGCTGCTGTTTTTACTTTGTGGCACTACTAACTTATTGGCCTCTAGCACACTTTGTTCATCCACACCATAAGCCCTTCCTATGGAGTTAATAGTGTAACCATAGTTCACCAAGTAAACCAGAAAAGAGGTGACCCCTCTTGCTGTCTGATTTTCAGTTGGGCAAGCACATAACATTGGAACTGTGAGCTCAGCACCAATTTCAATATTGACTGGAGCATAGTAATTCTGACCCATCATTGCCTGGCAGATGGTGAGGTTTTGGAAGATTTCTTTTACCAACTAATAGTAGGAGTCATCCTTGATGGCAGTGTGAGGTGTGTTATGCTGGTAGATGTTTCCTGAACATGAATAGAACACAGGAACAATGATTGACTTATTGGAAGGAATCTTGTCATTTCTTGAGATCTTGTTGATTGACATTATGGTTGATGCCTCAGAGCCAAGAAGGTAAGCAATTCTCTCAGGGTTATCATAGGGAGGTTTTGACCTGAAAAGTAAAATGGAAGTGCATGACTTCTGAAGGCCATTGCAAAGGTACCCTTTTGGTGCTGAAGGGTTACCAGAACAGTCAGACAGTGTCATTGAGGTATTCTTGTTGGCACTTGAGTGAGTGAGAAACATGCATAGGAGCAGGATTGTGCTGAGAATTTTGAGGTTGTGAAGAAGCTCCATGAACAAGATTCAGACAAGAAAATGATGAGTTACACTTCAATTGTTTTTCCCTTCTATGTTTAAGTCTTTAAGACCTAGTTTGATTCTTATCCCGCGGTATGACTCATTTTTTCCTTTGCCATGGGGGTCCGAATATTCAGCATAGGAAGGTCGGTTAACTCTTGACATGATTTTCAAATATTGATGACAAGGACATTTATTGATATTGAAATGTCAAGGAATTTAACAAGAATTTTTTTTTGATATCTGTTGTGTCTGACTTTGTACTCCTTGTGATCCAATCATAAATTACTAAAAATTCAATTTATTTATTTTCCACCTTTGAATGTTACATATCTCATAATCTTGGGTTAGTTAGGGACAAATTTAGATCTAGCAAAGCAATTGAAAAGACAGTGGCGACAGGTCATAGTCCAAGATGCATGCTAGATATTTCAACAAGGGTGTGATTGCTGCAAATTACAAGGTTAAAATCAGCATGAACTCAGCTAGAGACACCTGAGGTCATGGAACTCACATCATCAACAGTTGCTGGCAACTATGTTAGTGGAGCCTCTTACTTTGTCTATGCTAAACGGGTGGCCAGAGGTGTTGCACCAAGAGCTAGGCTTGCCATGTACAAGGTCATTAGGGAAGAGGGTCGTGTAGCCTCAGATGTTTTGGCTGGAAGGGACCAAGCCATTGCTGATGGAGTTGATGTGATTTCCAACTCTATGGGGTTTGATGGTGCTCCACTTTATGTAGACCCTATAACAAGAATACATCAGCATGTAACTCAGGCAAGCTGTTGTTCAAAGTGGCCACACAAGGGATCATTCTATGTTACTCAGTGTCAGTCTGTCAGACCCTGAGTTAATGATTAACCAAAGGGGTTTGTTAATGAAACCAGTTTGTTAGGGTCAGTGTTGATCTCTGATCAACCTTTATTAAATGAAGTGTTAGATCTCCAAGTATTGTAATCAGTGCAAAGGATGCACCATTTGTGATCAAGAATGCAAAAGGCCATGAGAAGCCAACAGCCACACTCAAATTTCAACAAGCTTTTGTTGGAATAAAGCCAGCACCAGCTGCTGCCTTTTACACTTCAAGAGGTCCTTCACCTAGTTATCCTGGGCTCTAATGTTCTTTCTGCTTTCATTCCTCATAGCGGAGCAGCTACAATTGGGACCAATGTGATCTTACCTAGTGACTACAGTTTGCTGTCTGGAACATCCATGGCATGCCCTCATGCTTCTGGTGTTGCTGCTCTTATGAAAGCTGCTACTATAAGGTCTGCACTAGTAACCACAGCTAGTCCCCTTGATAAAACACAAAATCCAATTAGGGACTACGGTTACCCTTCTCAATATGCTTCCCCTCTTGCCATTGGAACTGGTCAAATTGACCCTAACAAAGCACTTGATCCGGGTTTGATATATGATGCCAACCCAAAGGACTATGTTAAACTCCTTTGTGATTTGAAGTACACACAAAAGCAAATCTTAACCCTTACAAGATCAACCTCTTACAACTGTGCAAAACCGTCGTTTGATATTAATGACCCTTCATTTATAGCTTTCTACAGCAACAGAACAAGGTCAGTTGTCCACAAAATTAGGTGGACAGTGACCAATGTTGGAGATGGTGCTGCCATATACAGAGCCAAGGTGACACAACTAAAAGGCTGACAGTGTCACCGGAGATATTAATATTCAGATAAAAAAATGAGAAGTTGAGTTACGAAGTTGTGATAAAGTATAGCAAGTACAAGATGGAAAATATCTCATTTGGGGATCTTGTTTGGGTTGAAGATGGTGAAGCACACAGTTTTAGAAGCCCCATTATAGTGGCACCAAGTGGAATTGTATGAGTTAGTTTGAGTTTTCCTTCTTCTGGCCATAAGATCGTGACTCCTTCATGGGACCCCCAAAATAATAATAATTTGATGGTTAAGTAATTTCGTATGCGCTTCCATTTTCTGTGTCCTATTAAATTATCTATCTAGTTGCATAGGATACTTCAGCGGAAGTGTGATTCGCAAGGATTTGCACCAAGTGTTTAATAATGCATCATTAGACTAAAATAGGTATCTTGTCCATTGCACTGAATATTTTCATTATTTTATTACCACTCTTCCTCTTGCTATTGTAAAGTGTAAACTATTTTAATGGGCGGTTTACTAACAAATGACCACAAGAGAAAGAGTTGGTAGAGGAAGTTTAATAAAAATAGTTTACAAAATAAAGAAATTACATGGATTTTTTTTTTCTTATTCCCAAATAGAAAGACATAATAAGTCAAATAGAAAAAAAAAAAATCTGACATTCCTTGAAAGACACACTATTATAACATGTTTTGTGCATTATTATACATAGTAAACTGTCAAAACTTATATTACAGTTAAAGAAAAGACAATTTCACATATTCTTTTTCTTTTGGAGAACTAAGAACTAATTCTGAAACAACAGATACAGTCCTTGTTGAAGGCGTAACATGGAGAATCAAAATTTGAAAGCACTGGAAGCCAAGTTCCTACCAAATCAAAGAACAATATTAGTAAAAGGGCATTACAATGACGAAACTTTTGAGAGTGAATCATTTGCTACAAAATATCTCTTAAAGGTAAGGATGGAAACGAGACAAGGGATTTTGGCTTGAATTGGGTTATTTATTATAAATGAGTGTCTAAGATTTTTTAAAAATTTATTTAAATAAAAAGATCATACTCAAATTTTAAAAAAGTTTGATTTGACCTATTTAATATATATATATATATATATATATATATATATATATATATTCATACCCTAATTCTATCGGGGTCCTAAAAAATGGAAACAAAAATATTTTTCAAAAAAAATTTAAAAAATGAAAATGAAAGAAAAAATAATTTTAAAAAAAATAAAAATATAAAAAAGAAAAAAAGGAAAGAAAAATAGTAGAAAAAAAAGGAAAGAAAGATGATAAAACTAAAAAAAAAAAAAAGAAAATAAGGGAAAGTAAGAAAGATTGAAATAATTTTGATTTTAGATTTACAAATCTCTATATTCATATTTATGACAAGTTTTTTAATAGGTTCGTAAACCTAGCCAGGATTTTAAATAGGTGAAGTCAAGCCTAAAAAAAAATCTAAACAAATAAATAGGTTAAGTCAAACTTTATATTTTTTAATCAGACCAAAGTCAAGCCTATCCAAGTCTGGTATGAGTCAATTTCCACCCGTAGTTAAAGGTAGTAAACAATAACACATAACACATAATTTCTAGTTAGAGAATATTAGACAATTATAACCTTAATTTCTAATGGATGATGTAGAATAAAAATAAAAAACAAAGCATATGACAACAAATAAAAGGACTCAAAAATAAAGAAATTATTTAGGAATTAAATATAAATTAATTTCTTGATGATTAAACGGTAAACAATACTAAATATATCTGGAAATCAAATCAATCATCTTCTTAGTTATAATTTTAATACTTTTTTTATTAAAAAACATACATCGAAAATTAAAAAAACACTAAATATATCTTCTTTAATTAAAAATAACATTACAATCTCACAGCATCACAATGGCAATCCTCCACGAGGATGAAGTTGAAAATGATTGTATGAACAAGAATTATCTATGCAAGAGAGCTCAAATTAAAAATAAATGGCTGTCGGGACAAAAATATAATTTAACCCATTCCAAGAGGCCAAGTCAACAACAAAGTGGACAAATATGAATGGAGAGTTTTCAATTGTCTACCAAGCTTGAGTAATTCATAGTTTAAACTGATATTCTTGTGAAGAAACATCCATATTGTCATTTATATACGGGGATACACTTTTATACATCTGCTGAAAAGTAAAAATGAAACACTAAAGCATAGCTAAAAACGAATCGGGTCTCAATCTGGCTTCAAAATGCTATTAAAAAAAAAAAAAAAAATCTGGCTTCTTAAAAGGATGTAGACTCTAGATGTAAGGACAGTGACATGCTTTCCTCTGTGCATTCTTGAACTATGTCACTAGTTGTGTGCTCATGATCATGGTTCATCTGTAATGAACTTTGTGCCTTTCTCAATGCTTCTAATTCTGCTGAAACCTCTTTCATTGTTGGTCTTTTCTTCCCATTAAGTCTTAAGCATCTCATTGCAAGATTTGCAATGGCAAGAATGTCATCTTTCCTTGCTTCCTTAAGCACCCTGGCATCTAAAATTTCAAAAACTTTGTTCTCCTTCATCAAAGAAATGAATAGTGCAATCAAATTCTGACCCTCATCTTCATATAATAATGAAATTGGCTTTCTCCCACTTATGAGCTCTACAAGCACAACTCCAAAACTATACACATCACTCTTATCTGAAAATTGACTAGACTGAAAATATTCAGGGTCTATGTATCCAAAAGTTCCTCCAACAGCTGTGGTTAAATGAGTCTTATCTTGTGGAACTGATCTTGATGTCCCAAAATCTGATACTTTAGCACTGTAGTTACTGTCTAAAAGTATGTTGGTGGGTTTGATGTCTCTATGGAAAATGGGAATAGGCGCTGCAAAATGCATGTATGCCACTGCTCCAGCAACCTCACATGCCATTCTAAGGCGACTAACCCATGAAAGGGAGGGTTCATTGTCTCTTCTATGTATGTGATGGGAAAGTGTTCCATTGGGAATGAATTCATAGACTATTATTGGAGTTTCTGTCTCAAGACAACAACCTAATAGTTTTACAATGTTCCTGTGGTTGATCTGAGATAATACGACTACTTCATTGACAAAAGTCTCTATCTGGTTCCTTTCAATCTCTTTTGACTTTTTAACTGCAACAATGGTTCCATCTGGTAACATTCCTTTGTAAACTGTGCCATAGCCACCTTGACCAAGAAACCTGCTCCTATTGTAGTTATCTGTTGCTCTTTGCAGCTCCTCAGCTGTAAAAAGCTTTGTCATTTCTCCATTTCCATAAGAAGAGAGCTTCTCTTGTAACAAGTTGCCACCATTTTGCCTGAATAACTTTTCCTTAAGGATATTTTCTCTCTTTTTCTGTATGTATTGATATGACTTGTACCCCAAAAGAAACAAACACAAAAAGCCTGCACCAATTCCAACTCCTGCAAATTCAAAAAAAAAAAAAATCAGGTGGAAGCATAGGCTTGCAATAAACATCCTTATGCTTTAGAGAAATTAGTAAATAACAAGTTCAAATTAATCCATTTATTTAAGTGAAAATTAAATCTTGGCATGATCTCATCAGTGATCATTTTGAGTCTGCTTGAATTCGGTATCACTATATTATTTTAAAAACTGTTTTCTAAAACTATTTCAGACTACTTAGCTATCAACTTTTCATACAAATCTTTTTCTTGGTTTGAGATATATAATTCAAGATTTCTTTGATTGGGGTATTTTGCCTTTGCCCAATTTCGAGTCTCTAACTCCAATTCAAGAGATTCATTTTTTTTTCTTTCTAGTAATGTTATTTGTATATGTTGTGTCTTGGAGAGGGCGGGTCCTGACACAGCGGTAAAGTTGTGCCTTGGTGACTTGCTGGTCATGTATTCGAATCCGAAAACAGTCTCTTTGCATATGTAAGGGTAAGGCTGTATACAATATTCAAAGTTATTCCCAAAACAAGTATTTTATAAACCAGAAAACAGAAACAGTTGAAAAACATTTTCTCATTCTCTTCTGTTTTCTTCAAGTACTATGTTGTAAGTACCATGTTCAAGTGCTCATAGATAAACTTTTAGGAAACAGAAATGAGTTCAGACAACAAACACATTCAAATATCCTCAGGTTTAATAAACAGAAAACTGGTTTTGATAACAGTAAACAAACAAGACCTTATTCTACTTTATTCTCTTCACTCTTCTAAGGTGATACATAAACAACCAAACCTTATCTCATTAAGGGTGTCATTCGCAAATAAAAGCTATGCTATGTTAAAACCAAAAACCAAAATTTCAATTCAAGTATATTTTGATTCTTGTTGAAGAGTGTTTAGACAAGAGTACCTAAACCAGAAACCAATTTGACAGGGAATTTCTGACCATCAGATTCATCACAGAAGGGCCCCTTGGAGCTTCCATCTGGTGCTTGGTAACATCTACAATAGAATTTATCTGGGTTCTCTTTGCAGCTCTTCCCTATTAGAGGAACTATAATAGGTGTCAAGGCGAGGAGGTCCATGCTGCTGTTTTTACTTTGTGGAACTGCCAACTTATTGGCCTCTAGAACACTTTGTTCATCCACACCATAAGCCCTTCCTATGGAGTTAATAGTGTCACCATAGTTCACCAAGTGAACCAGCAAGGAGGTGACCCCTCTTGCTGTCTGATTTTCAGTTGGACAAGCACACAACATTGGAACTGTGAGCTCAGCACCAATTGCAATGTCGATTGGAGCATAGTAATTCTGACCCATCATAGCCTGACATGTGGTGAGGCCTTGGAAGGTTTCTTTTACCAGCTCATAGTAGGTGTCATTCTTGCTGGCAGTGTAAGGTGTGTTGTGCTGGTAGATGTTTCCTGAACATGAACAGAAAACAGGAACAATGATTGACTTATTGGAAGGAATCTTGTCATTTCTTGAGATCCTGTTGATTGAGGCTATGGTAGATGCCTCAGAGCCAAGAAGGTAAGCAATTATCTCAGGGCTATCATTGGGAGGTTTTGACCTGAAAAGTAAGAAGGAAGTGCATGACTTCTGAAGGCCATTGCAAAGGTACCCTTTTGGTGCTGAAGGGTTATCAGAACAGTCATAGACAGTGGCATTGAGGTATGCTTGTTGGCACTTTAGTGAGTGAGGAAACATGCATAGGAGCAGAATTGTGCTGAAAATGTTGAGGTTGTGAAAAAACTCCATGAAAATTTCTTCAGACAAGACAATGATGAGTTACACTTCAGTTGTTTTTTCCTTCTATGTTTAAGTGTTTAAGAGCTAGTTTGATTCTTATCACGCGGTATCTCATTTTATCCTTTGTCTTGGTGTGCCGAATATTCAGCAAAGGAAGGTCGGTTAGCTCTTGAAATTATTTTCAAATATAGATGACAAGGACTTTTATTGATATTGAAATGTCAAGTAATTCAACAAGAAATTTTTTTGCTACTTGTTGTGCATGACTCTGTACACTATGGAGTCCAATCATAAATTGCTACAAAATTATTGTATTTTCCAACTTGAAATGATATATATCTCATTATCTTGGGTAAGCTAGGGACAAATTTACATCTAGCAAGGCAATTGAAAAGACAGTGGCCACATGTCATAGTCCAAATGGGCATTATTGCATGTTGCTGAAAGACATTCCCCTTAATCTGACTGACTAAGTTCAAAAGTTTAACTGCTTCGCCTTGTGGAATGGCGAATTAAAAATTGTTACTAGTTTCTATCTTTCAAATTCACTTATCTAATAATATTTATTTAATAATTATTTACAGATAGATGTATGATTCTGAAATCACTTAAAAAAATATAGAAAAAACTGCATGAATTGAGCTAGTTTTTGATGATATTCGATGATTTTGAGCTTACAGCCTCGTATCACGAGCAAGAATTGGTCATATACATTTAATGGATACCAAACATCAACAATTATAATACTAAGAATAATGGATTTGTAGCTAAAACTTAACACCAACTGTTAGCAGTCTTATAAAAATCGAAGGTCATTGACCCGGTAAAGATATTAAATTAATGATTGGATAAGTGAATCACTAATTGAACTACATAATAAACAGTAAAAAATAGAGTAACTTAATAAATATAGAGTATATATGTATATTTGTATTATATGTATTCAAAAATGATTGAAGCTTAGTGGTACTTGTTAAGTTAAATTGCTACACACAGGTAAAGGGTACCAACTACCAAGTTTGAATCTTTCTAGTCTTCACTTTTGCTTTTTAACAAATTGAGTAACGTGTTGCTTGCTGTGTTGCAGGATTATTAATTATTAATTATAGGATATAATTGAGTTGTGTGGAATGTGGATTAGTGTGTGACTGATGCAAGTATTAGATTACAGCCGGCGTGGATCAGTGTGAAAAGTCAAGTTAATAAGGATCAATGTTTAAGTATTTTTGTAGTTTGTAGTTGAAAAAAAAGAAGTTTTTACCGGTTAAATACCGAGTTGATCAGTTTATATCAAGTCAAGTGCAGAAAGTGTCGATTTCCAGTCAAACCAATCCGATCCAGTTTTTATAACATTGTCTGTTAAGTTAATTTTATGTAACTAAAAGTGGAAAGTTTTTATTAAAGAAATAGCGAGCAGTTGATTTATGTATTACATATCTAATTCTCCTTAATTAAAATCTTAAGAGTATGTTAGATTTAGAAAATAAAATAAAGAAGAGGGAAAGGAAAAAATAAGTAGAATAAAAATAGATTATTTGTGATTTGTTTGATACGATAAAAAAAATCATATCTTATTAGTATATCAAAGTATCAAACATCTTATTACAGCATAATAAGATTAAGATGGTTATTTTATGTTAACCTATCCTATTTTGGGCATCAAATTAGCTTGAAATTTCTCAATCGAATCATACCAAGGAAGGATGTGTCATACATTTGATTCTTTCTTGATTGTTTATGTCCTATTTGGTAGAGAGGAGATAAATATATGATTGATGGAAATAAAAATGATTAGTAAAAATAGGTGACAAATTAAATAGAAATTAAAAGTATTTGATTGAAGATAAGTAGAGAAGAGATAGAAGAGAGATAAAGAGACGAGTAAAAATATGTGAAGAAAAGTGAGGCTCAGAACATTAACTAAATTATTTCTTCTCTAAATCTTCTCCAACAAAATAGCCTAACTAATTTCCATCTCTCTCCCTCCCCCAGTTTATTCTCTACCAAAACATTTACAATAGAATAAATAATTTATACACAATGATAATATAAAGTAGTTTACTAGTTCTTATAGTATCATTCAATCATAACTTATTATAATAAATTTGTTAACTTTAAATATAATATGAACCCTTCAAAAAATATAAATATAATATGAAATTGCATGCTTATACCAATTAAAAAAAATGCTACATAGAAAAGTGCAACTTATAGGTTTAATTATATACCAATTAAAAAAAATACTTGAAAATTCCGTGAAATATTTTTCCAGTGCCTTTCTCTCTCTTGCATGGTAGAGTCTCAAATAATTTTAAAACAAATTGCGTTTTTTCACTTTACTATTTAAGAAAAATTATATCATTTTACATCTAGCATCGCCATTGAATGTAATTGTTTATCAGCAGTAGCAACATTGCCCATTGAAAACCACCATAAATATGATTTTTTTTCTGTATATAAATTGGATTTAATACCATGCCACAAAAGTAGTATAAGAACAACATCTCTATCAAATAAGATATGAATCTCCAGTGTCAAATAAGACAGGAATTTGCATAATCAGATGCGTTCATAGTAGTAATTATTTTATGTCATTGCAATGGGGCAAATATTAAACAAAGAATAAATTGATACATGATGCATGTTTTCGCTGTCTCGTGATGAAATAATAATGGTTTAGTTGATCAATTCAATGACAATGTCCACGTTCGGGTTCACGGGCAAATTAAGGTTTCAAATCAAGTTACGTCCTGTCCCAATTCCCAAACTTACTGCCTTATTCTCCACAACCCAAATGTCGTAAATTAAAAATTAAAATTAAATAACGTCATCGTAATAAAAAATAATAATACTATAATGATGATGATGAGACATGTCTTAGGATAAATAGCAACCTATATAGCAGAAACATGGACGATGGAAACATTGAATTAATGACCAGTTTGGTCTGTTTGGAACGAGATTAATTTCTGTATATTATTTTTTGATAAAATTTGTTCATATTGCTTCAAAAAAAAAAATTGCTCATAAATTTCTGGATGTGGCCATTTATAATATCATTCTGTAAAAGCCCAAAAGTGATATTGTGTACATTATTGTTTTCTAAGAATTAATAAACAAGTTCAAATATTAAAATATCATTATATTTGATATAAACGTTGGATCAAAAATTCTCCTTGCAAGAAACATTCCCAACTAAAAAGGCTTTGCAGTGCAAGATTGAGTTAACCCTGCATGCGAGTCATTTGATCATTTCTAAGTGGCTCCAGCTGGTTAATAATTCAAGTGAAGAAGATTCAATGCAATGTGTTGGAGAAGATACCGGTTTTAGTCTGATGATGAATTTGAAGTCATCGTTCATTATTAAACACTCAGTCCAAATCCTTGTGAATCACATTTCCACAAAAGTATCCTATGTAACTTTTTAGATATTTTTTTAGATAAAGGCAACAAGATAGATATTGATATGACACTGAAAATGGAAGCTCATACAAAATTATTTAACCATCAAATTATTTATTATTTTGGGGGTCCCATCAAGGAGTCAGAATTTTATGGCCAGAAGAAGGAAACCTCAAACTACAAGTCTACAAGTCATACAATTCCAGTTGGTGCCACTACAATGGGACTCCTAACACTGTGTGTTCCACCTTCTTCAACCCAAACAAGATCCCCAAATGAGATATTTTCCTTCTTGTACTTGCTATACTTTATCACAACATCGTAGCTCAGCTTCTCATTTTTATATCTGAATGTTAATGTCTCAGGTGACACCGTCACCACAGAGCCTTTTGGTTGTGTCACCTTGGCTCTGTATGTGGCAGCACCATCTCCAACATTGGTCACTGTCCTCCTAAACTTGTGAACAACAGACCTTGTGTTGTTGCTATAGAAAGCTATAAATGAAGGGTAATTAAGATCAAACGATGGTTTTGCACAATTGTAAGATGTTGATCTTGTAATGGTTAGGATTTGCTTTTGTGTGTACTTCAAAGCACAAAGGAGATTAACATAGTCCTGTGGGGTGGCATCATATACCAAACCTGGATCAAGTGCTTTGTTGGGGTCAATTTGACCAGCTCCAATGGCAAGAGGGGAAGCATATTGAGAAGGGTAACCATAGTCCCTAATTGGATTTTGTGTATTATCATGAGGACTAGCTGTGGTTACTAGTGCAGACCTTATAGCAGCAGCACTCCATTGAGTGTGTGCAGCTTTCAAAAGAGCAGCAACACCAGAAGCATGAGGGCATGCCATGGATGTTCCAGACAGCAAATTGTAGCCACTGGATAACATCACACTGTTGCCAATTGTTGCTGCTGGTTCTGTAGGAACATAAGCAGCAAGAACATTAGAGCCAGGTGCCATTATGTCAGGCTTCAAGACCCCATGATAGCTTGGTGAAGGACCTCTTGAAGAGTAAGAGGTAACAGCTGGTGCTGGCTTTATTCCAACAAATGTTAGTTGAAATTTGATGGTGGCTGTTGGCTTCTTATGGCTTTTTGCATACTTGATCACAGATGTTGCATCATGTGAGCTGATTACAATAGTTGGAGAGGTGACAGGTCCTTCTTCATTTAATAAAGGTTGATCAGAGATAAACACTGCCCCCAACAAACTGGCTTCATCAACAAAACTCCTTTGGTTCATCATTAACTCAGGGTCTGACTCTGAGT
>PYAF01001061.1:968191-1017878 GCA_007407185.1 Glycine tomentella
ATGGAAATCACATCAACTCCATCAGCAATGGCTTGGTCCATTCCAGCCAAAACATCTGAGGCTACACGACCCTCGTCAAAAATGACCTTGTACATGGCAAGCCTAGCTCTTGGGGCAATGCCTCTAGCCACCCCTTTAGCATAGCCAAAGTACGAGGCTCCATGAACATAGTTGCCAGCAATTGTTGATGATGTGTGAGTTCCATGGCCCGCGGTGTCTCTAGCCGAGTTCATGCTGATTTTAACCTTGGAATTTGCAGCAATCAAACCTTTGTTGAAATATCTAGCTCCAATTAGTTTGAAGTTGCACATGGAAGTGTTGAAGTCTTGTCCTTCCTCACAGGTCCCTTTCCATTTGTTTGGAATTTTCTTAGTCATTCCTTCATCTTTAAAGCTTTCACTCTCAGGCCACACACCAGTGTCAATAACACCTACAATGACATCCTCCCCAAAATTTGAGGCATGCCATAGGCCACTAGAAGAGTCTAGGGAGAGAAATTCAGAAGTGTGAGTGGTGTCTATGGTGACATTTCTGTCTGGATATGCTGCAACAAAGCCATGAGAGTTCTTAACAGCCTCCAACTCTTCTAATGTTAGTACAGCACTAAAACCATACATGGCATGGTTATAGGAGTACACTAGTTTCTGTGATTGGTTAGATGAGTGGCCAAGTTTTGCAGATTTTATGGAATCAATGGTGGATTCAAACCAACCATGATGAGTTGTGAAAACATGAGGAAAAAGGGATTTGTCCATGTGGACTATATATGTGGAACTCTCAGCACTGCCATGAAGAGTCAATAGAAACCAGTGAGTAATGAGGAGCATGAATGGAAATGGAAACACAAAGTTAAGCTTAGGCTTCATCATTGTTTATGAAACTGAATGAAAATTTCTGAGTTTGAACAAGCTGATCAGATCATGCAGCATATATAAGAATTTTAAGTATGTTTAACACCAATGATGTTGACACGTGTAATTGTTACGGAATTGAGGACAATATCAATGCAAAATAATTGGACAGAATTTTTTTCTTGCAGATTAGGTGCTTTATAATGAGAAAAATATAGACGCTTATTTTTCTTATAGTTATTGATGCAATGTAAAAAATCTCATGTAAGATTTCTGTATTGTACCAAATTAATTACCAATCAGATAGATACAATTGCTTATGGTATATGCATGGGCAGATCAACAAGATTTCATTGTACACGCATAACTTTTATTTGGGCAATAATACAAATAGTCAAATATAGTTGTGTCGACATGCATGTGTGGTGGTTAAAAGTATTATCAAGAGAGGAATAAGAGTAACGAGAGAGACAGAAATGCATACGAAACTATGAAGGGAAAAATAACTATATAAAATCGAGGGCCTTCTTTGTTAGATTCCATCTTCCATTTATGTATATATTAACAGCTATGTATAATCTGGAAAAAAAACCTAGTCATGTATAACAGGCATTGAAAAGTGAAAATACTCTAATTGAATTAAAAAAAATAGTAAATGCACGTTAATGAAAATAAAATCAACTATCATTCGTAATTAAAATAGTACAAGGAGTCGCATCACGTCCCTAAAATATTACAAAAAAGCCTTCTTTTTTTTTTTTCCTTGTTTTCTATTTAAATAATAAAAATTTATCCTCAAAAGTTATTTCTTTCTTTGATATTATTTTTCTTTTGGGGATACAACTAACGATATTATTATATATTACGATTCATAATTGGATGGTAATATTTTTTTTAATTTCAGTATATTTAAATTAAATCTTATATTTAATATCGTGTAAACTTTAAAAACATTCAATACTTTCATTATTTAGAATTATTAGTAAGAAGATCTATTATAGTATTTTGAACTATTCATCTACAATACATCTTTAACGTAACTTTTTTGTAAAATCTTTTTAACTATAAATATCTATTTATTCTTTAATTGATGTTCTTACAATACTACATTGGTTAGAAACACCTAAGAATGTTTTTTTTTATTAGTGGAACTCCTACGAATATATAAAAGCCAAATAGTATCGCTGGAAATCCATAATACCATTTATTTTCCAATGAGTAGAAACAAGAAGCATCGCGATTATAGGAGACGTGTTGGTTTAATTAACGTCAAAGAATCAAAAAGGAAAAGAGTAATCTATTACTCCTAACATATTTGTCAGACTGCGTTAGGATTAGTTTAATAATCCATAATTTTTTTTTAAGTAGAAATCAAACAACACACCATTATTAAACTCTTTTTTTAATACTTTTAGGGAAAGAGATAGTTAAATAAGTGTCGTTAGGATAGTTAAAAAGAAAGAGCATCAATAGTAATGAAGGCGTCAAGTTCAACAACTTCTGTTTTCTTTTTAAAAAAAAACTACCTATATATAATAATAAAAAATTGAAAATTGATACGACTGAAACTAATTTTAAAATAGTAAATTGAGAGTTAATTAACTTTTTTGGTAAATAATTAATCTTCTGTTAATTTATTCTATTAATATAAAGATACTATTTTAAACATTTTGGAAGTATTTGTTTACAAATAAACTTCATTAATAATTCTTGTATTTTATTTATCAAAGTCGGCTCGAATTATGATCATACTTCTAAATTTACATGCAGTGACTTATAATTAATTCTCATGACAAAAAGAAAGCACTGAGAAAGGATTGTTTAACATATCTATTATAATTAACGTAAATAAATAAATAAAATTAACACAACATATATAAAAGCTTGGAGAAGCTGATGATCAATGCAACGAGACAGTCTCAAGAGTAAAAACCAACGAACTGCATCCGCATATATAACCCAAAATAGTAAAATAAATAGCAAATGCAACACCAATTGAATAATAAGAATGTTCAAGTTAATTTGCACATGTACCTACAACAGCCAAGAAATTCCTTATAGGTTAGTTTTTAGATTCCGTTAGTGTAAAACTTCAATTAGTTTCAAAATTTTTCCCAACCCAATACACTCGTGGCCAATTCCCCCTAGAAAAAAACAACTCCAAACCTTCCTACCAATCAACCTAGCTAATTCCCTATACATCATCGCCATGCCATTTTTCTCTCTTGTCACAACTTTTTATCATAATTTTTTTTTCATAATTCCACCTTAATTATTTTCCTGTCCATATCATCTCCCTCTCCCTCCATCTTTGTCGTGTCACCCACGACCCTCACCTCCACAAGCAATGACCTAGACCTATTCACCAAGTTGTTCCTCTTATTCATCCTTCTCTCTCTCTTTATTTGCATGTGTTATGTCTACATTTTCATGTGTCATGTCCAACAGACAATCAAAATACATTAACTCATCATGGTGATGGTAATGACAATAATAATAATCAAAACATTGATGCTGGAGACAACAATAATAATCAAAACAACCCATGGGAGTATCCATTCATTGTAATAAACTCCTACCAGACTTTTCCTTATAGTAGCAAGACCAATAATGTGGCAACAATTTACGACCATGACACCATATGCTCAATTTGCATTGAGGACTAGAAGGATTCGGAGATGCTAAGGATAATGCAGCAATGTCGTCAATACTTTCATAGAGATTGTGTTGACATGTCGTTGAAGGTCAACGCGTCGTGTCTTGTTTGTAGAAACTCTCGTGGAAGCTAGTAATAATGGTAACACTTCCTTAGATTACGTATAATATATAATATTATATTTGTTTTTTTATAAGAAATAAGTTATAATGCAAATTGTTTCTTATAATAAAGAACGAAGGTAGTATAATTCAATATAAAGAAATAGTTTTGTATAGAATTTTTTTTCTTGCGGTAATTCAATTTATCTAGTTTTTTTTTAATTTGGTTTTACGTGACATGTGGGAAACCGTGAGTTGTAGGTGTTTAGAATATTGAGGAGATTGATTAGTTGGAGAAGTTGTGTTGTATACCTTTTGAAAAATGATGAATGTATATTTTTGAGGTATATGACTATATGTGTGGAGAGACAGAGAGTAAATATAGAAAAAGAGAGAAAGTGGTAAATATGTTATATGTGATTGGTAATGAAGATAAAGAGCCAGAAAAAATGGGGTGAAAAATATTGCGAAAGAGAAAATGAATATATGAAAATAGTTAGTTTCTTTTTGTCAGCAATGAAAATAATTAGTTAATGACTTGTGCTTTTTTGTTAGGGCAAAAAGGAGTCTTCTTAATTTTCTCACCATAAAGTTAATTTGAAAATTCAGTGATGATATTCTTTTATTGAAAAATATGAGCAGTAGATTCTTAACGTACGCCAGAGACTGTAGCTTTATCGAATATGAAAAAAATCATCAAGAGTGTTTTTTTAATCAATATACAATTTTAAAAACTAATTTTATTTGTAAATATTTTTTGTTGGATCTTTTGAAATAAGAATTTATTTATTTTATGAATCTCTATGCTTCAAAATGTGTGTATTTAGAAACCCACTCAATCTTAATTAAATTTGAATTGATTTAAACTTATATTGTTTAAATTCATAAATTTACCTACATTTACCCATTTAAACTAAGGTAAGAAACTAAAATTATTCAAATAAAATAATTTAAAATTAATTAATATATTATTTTTCACAATGGAATTTTAAACACATGAAAACTTGGTATCTAATTTATACCTTGTACAAGACTATTATATATGGATATATAATTTACGTTCAAATAAAAATATTAAATAAAGTAAAGCCGTTTTAATTTTTATGTAGTGGAGATCGATTTAAACATATTTATTGTTTTAAATAGTTATTTAAGAAGCTTATTTGAGTTTAATTCATTCTGGTGCATCGCATCTAACTCCTTTCAAAATTTCAAAATATAATCAGGGCTCAACATATATCCAACGTTAAATATTTAATTAAAATTATTATATATTTTAAATTTATTTGAAACATTTTAAGATATAAAATAATTTATTTAACAGTTAGGATTGATAAAATATTAATAAAATTAAGATTACATCATTATTAATTTAACGTTATTATTTAACAACAGTGACTAAAAGCATAAATGGGATAAAAATTTAGGATCTAAGCCTGATAAAAAACGGTTGATAAACTAAAAAGTGGAAATTTGAAAATATCAAGTACTTGAAAACATAATTAACTCTTTGTTACGTTGATCACTTTTCCATAAATTTTAAATTGAAAAATATTAACACGTGTACTTATCACATTGATTAAAAAATTAAAAAGATAACAATTTTGAGTAAGATATATAAAATTATAGAGTAAATACATTCGTATTCTTTGTGTTTTGCTCAAATTTTACTCAATATTCATCTTTTATTGCATCCTACAAAAAAATTCTTAATTATTTAGTTCACATTACACCCAGACTCATTCGTCCTAAACACAATTTAATAATTTAACAGAAATTAGGTACATGCTGGTCACATTAATTTTAATGAAATTTTATATCTAAAATACTCTCATTTTCTTCCTCTCAACTTGAAAATATTTTAAGACTCTTGTTTTTTCTTGTTTTTTTTTTTTTGTAATTGGATGTGAAACCAGCTTTTCGTTGGATGTAAACTCACCTTATTGCTACGCAGTGTTAACACTCTTCTTCTTCTTCTTCTTCTTCTTCTTCTTCTTCTTACATTCATTCACATTTTCACTCACGGTTTCATTTACATTTTTACTCATAGGTTCATTCACAATTTCACTAACAGGTTTATTCACATTTTTTATCACAAGTAGGTTCCAAAACTCATCCTTTGTTCTACTAACATATATATGAATATAAACTGAATTTTGATTCTCAGCAAATGTATTCAGCACATCATGATCAATCTTAAGGGAAAGAATTTTACCACTAGCAGTAGAACGAAACCACAAAATAAAAAGGTGACATGGTGACAAGTATTAGTCATTAGCAATGTTATTCACACAATCTTCTGCGTCGAATATTCCAAATTTATCATGATCAACATTACATATCTCACTTGGCTCATCCCGTTGGTTCGTAAAGTAGACCAAAATATTCATGTTGTCTGGTTCAGGACCCATGTATTTCAGTTCATCCATTGTGTTCTTATGGTCTCAAACATCAGCACTATTTTAATCAACAATAATAAGCAGTCAGTTCATTCATTGTGTTTCTTGTAGTCACAAACATCAACATCATTTTAATAAAAAATAATAAACAAATGATTTTAAAAATCATAAGTGGTCCTATAATAACCTTGATTTCCAAAATATATATATATATATATATTAATATAATATTTGGCGTGATTAGCGTTAAGAACGGCGCCGTTAGCGCCAGTTATGGCGCTGTTAGCGCAAGGAACGCTCCAGAAAACATGTTTTCTTTGGATTCTGGTGCGGTTAGCGCCAGAGGTGCTCCAGAAAGCATATTTTCTCTGGAATCTGGCGCGATCAGCGCCAAAGCACGTTTTGGGCCACTATAAAAGCCCATTTCGTGTTTTAGGAGAGGAAAAAAACGTTTTTCTCCTTCTTCCTCTGTGTTTTCTGCCATTGATGACCAGAGAAGCTTCATATCTTCTCCATTGTTCATCTAAACACTTTCCACCCAACTAGAAAGTTGATTAGAACCCTTCTATGAGCTAGATTCCAGCTTCAATCCTTAAAAAAAAATCATAAAATGGAGAAATCTCGTTCTCTAGGGAAATTTGTAAAACTGAGTTTTGGAGGAGAAAGAAGGCGATTCAAGGACGCCAAAGCTTGAAGAAATGATCCTCCAGCTTTCCTCGACTGTTTAGAGGTAAGAAACTCAAGTTTACCGATTGATTTGTGAAATTGTTCTTGGGATGAATAGTAACCCGATTGTGTTAGGGTTGGAATTAGGCTTAGATTCTTTAGAAAAAATATGTTCAGGAGGTTGTTCTGATGAATATTGAACTTTGAAACATGATTTTTGATGAAGTTGGGTTTTGACTCTGAGATATGTATGAGTAGGAAGAATGTTAATGAAATGGAAGGTATTATGATAAATATGAGCCTAAGTGTCTTTATAAAAGTTGTTCAGAAGGCTAAATAAACGGTGAAAACGTATTGATATAACTGTTTTAGTCAAGTTGGATAATTGTTGGAATATGGTCTGGTTAGAGCATTGAATTGAGCTTATTCAGAGTCTAAGGGAACTCTAAGATCTTGGTTGGACCAAGATAGATCCTGTTGAGGGTCTATGAATCGCCTATAAGGTGGTTAGCTCTGATAACCCTAAGATAGAGAACAGAGAGGTTTTAATGGAAAGGAATATCGTTTCCTTTCATTCTAACGGTTGAGGACCGTTATTGACTGATTGTTTGTATACCTTATGTAGGACGTGATAGTAATATTGGTGGTGGTTGTGACCACGAAGCCGAGAGAGTCGGTGTAGCGCTGAGAGCAGGTAAACTCTTTGTTTTTGGGAGTGTTTCCCCTGTTTGTGTTCCACCATACTCCAGAGGGAGTGATGGTTATTGTATGAATTGATGCATGTATATTGAAATTGTGTGTTACTATTTTGATTGAAATCATGTACTTGATATACATAGATTGAGACTATGTGTGTTGATTGATGAAATTTCTCTGGCCAATAGAATAAAATTTAATAGACTATATATATATATATATATATATATATATAAGTCCTGATGTGAGATGTGCCCATATAGATGGATGAAGTCTCCTCAGGTAAAGAAAGAAAGTCTTGATGTGAGATGTGCCCATATAGATGGATGAAGCCTCCTCAGGCATGAATAGTAAGTCCTGATGTGAGATGTGCCCATATAAATGGATGAATCCTCCTCAGACATAGATATATATATATATATATATATATATGTGTGTGTGTGTGTGTGTGTGTGTGTGTGTGTGTGTGTGTGTGTGTGTGTGTGTGTGTATGCTATGTACATGTGGTAATGTGGCTTGATAGCTGTGATGGCTAGTTTGTAATGTCAATTTTGATATTATGTGCATGGAAGTGAACCAGGAGGAGGAAAAACCTCCAAGGACCCTGAGTTTACTGAGATTGTTATCTCACTCCTGTTGGGGATTATGTTTTGCAGGTGATACTCAGGGAGCGACTGACAGATCCCAGGGCAAGAGGCCCGAGCAGGGATAGATTCTATGAGAACCTTAGGCATAGTGTTGGAGAACATGTTGACTCTATTTTTGTTTTATGCCTATGTTTTGTAACTGATGAGGGATATGTACAGTTTTGAGACATATACTTTGTATATTATGATAATTCACCATATATGACATACAGTTGATGTTGTTAATGACGTTTGATGACGTCATTTTGTTTACTGCTTCCATTTTAATTATATGTGATAATTGTTGCGCTTAACGACCATAAATCAATATTAATGAACCAGATGCATACGGGGCATTACAGGTCCCAAAGTGATCCCAAATTGAGACCCCATTCAGAAATAGACAACAATAAATAATCAAAATTAAATAAATAATCTTAGAAAGTAATATATATACAAGGTCGAAGAGGAAGACAAACAGAGACATTTGTGAATGTCGCGTACTGGAAGATGGACAATGGAAAACTCGCAAACTGGAAAAGGAACTGTGAAAAACATACAAACGGTGAAGAAGAATGAAAAGTAAATGTCGTGAGAGGAAGATGAACTCGCACCCTGGACGCTAAAGAAGAACTCGCCAACAAGAGAAAGATGAACAGTACTCGTGAATTATGAAGAAAAATATGAATCATAAATTCTGAAACTAATTGGGAGAGGATAATTTGTGTTTTATAATTAAAATGTAAAGACGTCTACTCAAATTTCAATTGAAGTTAGTTAAATGCTTTAACAAAGGGATAAAAATAATATGAAAAAAAGGAGGAATATCATATGAAATTTGAGCAAAACACATCAAATACAAATATAATTTACTCAAAATTATATTATCTGTGATAATTTTTTTCACTCTTTTATAATCTTTATAATAAATTGTTTTTAATTTCTTAATCAATCAGTTGATGATCATCCTATCCTTTTAAATTATACATGGATTCTTGTTCCATCTTCCACTATTCCATTGACGTGAGCCGTGGGTACAAATTTCAACCATAATTATGGTTTCCGCACCAAAATGGAAACTAGTTTGATGAATAATGAATCTAATGATTGATGTTTATGGTTCACTGAAACCCTGAGTCTTTTTTATTAGAAAGTTTTAGATGAATGCGATCCATTACCAATGCAAATATCCCACTAACTTCAAATAAAATACGAGTTCTACTAGAATATTATTCTTGTCCTGAATCCTACTAGAATATTATACTTGTTATGTTACTATTATAAGAATCTTTCAATCAATTCATATTAAATCTATTATTTATTTATATTATTATTTTAATTTTTTTAATTTTTTATTCACTTAATTACGTCTTATTGATATTTATAAGAAAATAATTAAATAAATATATATGAAAAATAATTAATACATTTAAAAAATGATCTTATAAAAAAAGATAAACAAATTTTTAAAAATAATCATATAATTAGATACAGAAAGAGTACTATATAGCAGCTGCCAATAAACATCTAGTTTTCGAAAGTTTGAAATTATTTATTTTCAATTCGTGCATATATATTTTTTTTGTATAATTTATTCCTAAATTGCTCACTTTTTAGTCTTTTGTTAACGTAATGAAGAAACTAAAAAATAAACATGTTCATACTTCAGGAGACTACATTGATAAGTTTTCGTACCATTCATAATATAAATATACATAATATGTATTATTTGCACTGCAGTGTTAACAAAATAAAAAATGAAACAATTTGAAAAAAATATTGAGACTTCTATTAAATAATAATAATAATTTAAATGGTAGTGATAATGATGATAATTATGATAATTAATGTGATAATCATAACACTGATAACGATAATAATTATAATAGTGATGATGATCATAATTATGATGATAATAATGATGAACGAAGATCTTGAAAATAATAATTATAATGTTGTAGAGATTTAATTTTTGTTTGATGATTCTTTTAGATATTAAATGGTTGACATTAGTTTTAATTTGAATTATTAAGTATTTTAATTAATATAGGTGTTCCATTTTAATTTAATATGTGATTTTTTTTTTACTTATAGAAGTTGAAGACAAGTATATGGAAATTGTGATTTATAACAACTAACATTTTTTTCAATGATCTGAGCTAGATCTTTTGATAATTTAACAAATAAGATCAATAGTTTTCACATTTTTTACCCATTTTACGCTTATTAAATGTACACACTCAAATAATTGCATACGATTGAAAAAAAAGCTACAATTTATTAAAAATCATTGATGGTCTATGATTGTAAAGTTAAAGACTAAATTATGTTGTTGATTGAATTGTAATTGGAGGGTTTAGGGATTGTGGATGTCTTGTCTTGAACCCAAGACCCGATAATCGCACTTAAAGAGTAAACCATTAAACCAAACTAGACAAACGTTAAAGACTCAATTATCAATTATGCATCCCTGGCCTCTTTTGATAAAAACATAAATTATATCATTTTCTTATATTATATATATATATATATATATATATATATATATATATATATATATCAAAAGTTAATACTCCGCTCTTTTAAAATATGCTTGGGAGTGGGGTTTTAAAGGGAAGTAATTTTTCCCATAATTTGTAAATAAAATAAATAAATAATATATTAACATAACTTAGGTATGTTTGATTGTTTTTTTTTTTAATTTATTAAATTATTTTATAAAACAATTTTTAAAAACTAGTTCTTTGAAGAATAGGGACGGGTAAGATATATGTAAGAGTAAAAGGAACAACACGGGTCACAGAACAATTTCAAGTAATTATACTGGAGTGGAATTGTATAACTTTTCACTTAATATGACTCTGAACTTTTATGTTTTTATGTTTTTTTGGAGAGGACCTTTTATGATAAATATTGGTGGATAAACATTTTTTATATATTTTAAGAGAAAGATAATTAATATATCATCTATTCGAAATTGCAATGGGTATGAAAGTGATGTATACGTTTTTTTTTTTGTTTTACTTTCTCCCTGTATATGCTTATTTTTTTTTATATTAACTTTACACGTTGATTTGCTTTAGAAGATTTAAATCATTTTTCATGTCTTACACAGTTATACTTGTTCCATGCATGTTCTCGTGTGCACATAGTAGAAATTTGTAAGGGAAATTCGTAAAAAAACAAAACAAAATAAAAAATTACTAAGTGATAGTTTCATCTTGCAAAAGCCAAACAAATGTTTGTAATGCTTCCAGGGACAAAACTCACAAAAATCCACTGCGTCGAATAGGGTTGTGTAATAAAGACAGAGATAGATGAATAAATCTAAGATGTTTTGGTGAAAATGAATATTTAATGAAACAAATATAAATAAACTAGCTTGTATATAGTATTGTTTAAATGGAATTATTATTGTAATTTTCTAAGCCTAATTCGAATTCACGAAGTTGAGGTTTGATTAGGTCATTTCATTGTCAACATTACAAATTGGTGAGCCAATATGTTCCAACAGTCGCTTTCTTCCCACCCCACGACACCAAAAACACAACACCAAACTTTTCAGTTGTGGCACGCACGAACAAAAGCTGCAGTGAACCCCAAACACTTTTCTTACGGCAACTCCGATTACAACCTCACACACCACCACAATCACACAATCACCCTCCAAACTATTATCCCAAAATTAAAATAAAAAAGAATACAAAACCGGAAAGAAGACAAATAAAATAAAACAGACACCAAAAGAAAGAGTAGTGTCTTGTAATCGATAGTGGTAGTTGATCGTTGATTCCCTCCACTGCCAAGTACCAACCTCCAAAACCAAAGTGGAGAAAGGCAAAGTCGTAAGAAAAGAAAGTGCAAGTTCCAACGCTAGCACAAACTTGCTCTCATTTTAGCACACTAACATATGTTTGAATTTAAGGTTTCTTTTTGTTTATCATCTTACTAGTATAAAATATTCATTGATTTTATTGATAACTAATTTTTATTGGAGAGTTTGACGGATCATTTTTATTAGGATTTGTTTTTCTTTCTAAACACATTTTCTCTATTTACAAGATTCAAATATGAGACCTTGCTTTACGGGACCGAATTTAGTATAATTTAAACCAACAACTTTTTTATTATTTTAATTTAAGTTTAGAAGCCTTAACCAATATTGTAAGTAAAAAAGTAAAACAAGTTATCTCCCAAATTAAATCATGATTTAGAACTTTCTTGACCAAACACTTCTTTAACTTTCTCTTAATTTTTGTTTGACACACCAAGAAGGTATTCCCATTAATGGATGGAGAACCTCTAGGTCAATAAATCATGATTAGTTACTTTTTAAATACTTTTACTTTTTCAATAAATGTTTATATACACACAATAAAAATCAAGGACATATTTGTTTGATGTCTAAAACCATTCATTATTATGAGATATGTCTCATGTACTCGTATGGCTAGGAACCTCTAAACCTAGGAAATCTTAGCCAAACATAGGGTCAAATTGGTGTTTTTGAGGACTCTAAAAACCTAATCAAGGATAAAGAAGAATCCAATTTATCTTAACAAAACCACTATTTAGTCATCATTACATGTAATCTTGGATTAATGTCCTATTTAGATAAAAGGTAAGGCCATGGACCCTTTGTGCCGCATTAGAATGTATATATAAAGAGCTAGAGTACACGAGAGTGAGAATGCTCAGAGAATTTGAGAGAGAATCGTCGCGGAGAGAGTGAGTGAAAGTGACAGTGAAGAGGGAACTTAAATAACAAAAACAACATCGATTTTAAAGAAAAACCGATATTAACTTTGATACGTTAACATCGATTTTTCAAATGGCGACATTATCAAGATCAAATGACGACATTAAACCATTTTGTTACTCAGTAACTCTCATAAATATTATAATTAAGTAGAATTTACCAGATACGTTTGATTCGGATACTCTTCTTGTTATTTTATCGAACATTAACTAAGATATCAAAATCTATTTAAATATATTCTCCTAACACTAGACGACAATGATTTGTAAATATTTAGTTGATCATCCCAATTTTAAAGCAAGATGATTTGTCACTATTTGGTCAATCCTTCCTATCCTAAAGCAGCTCACATTGGCGAGAGTTTAACGATAACCTTATAAGTAATACTAATGATAATTTTGAATTAGTTGATAGTATAAATCATATGAGTTGAACTCTCTCTCTTTTCTTTTGTACAATAATTTTAATAATATTAAAATTTATGAACTCATGGATACTACTTGATTTTTTTTCCTATTATCTCCAACCTAGTGGTTATGACTATTAAACTCTCATGCTTAAAAATTCAAAATCAATTGCAGCCAATTTAAAGAAATAGAAGTCAAAACATGTTGAGTAACCCCCCGGCTTCCACTTTCCACCTTCCACTTGCACAAGCAGAATTAAATGCAGGCTAAGTCCCTTGCTGAGAAAAAAAAAGAGTTTCTCAACAAAATCAAAAACAAAGTATTAAATGCAGCAGCTGGGATCCTCACCCACCCTTTACCCCTCAAAAAAATCACACCCTCCCTAATTCCCTCCCTCTCTTTCTCTCTCCCTTCACAAATGGCTAACAATCACTTTTCTCATTCTCTTCTCTTATTTTTTTCTTCACTCCCATGTCCCCTGATCACTTCCCCCACCTCGGCCTCGGCTACTCCATCGCCATAGCCCTCGCCTTCCTCTTCCTCCTCTCCACCCTCCTCCTCTCCTCCTACCTATGCTGCCGCCACAATCGCCGTCGCCACACCCAAACCACCGCCGCCGCCTCCGACGGCGGCATCGTCCTGCCACGCGGCATATTCGTGGCGGAGGACGAGGACGACGATGCAAGCATGGCGGTGGGGCTCGACCAGAGCGTGATAAACTCGTACCCGAGGTTCCAGTTTAACAGGGACAGCGATGCGCGGAATATTGTTAACACCACGTGCTCGATATGTTTGTGCGAGTACAAGGATTCGGAGATGCTGAGGATGATGCCAGAGTGCCGCCATTACTTCCACCTATGTTGTCTCGATTCGTGGCTGAAGCTCAATGGCTCTTGCCCCGTTTGCAGAAACTCGCCGCTCCCGACGCCGCTTTCTACGCCGCTGCAGGAGGTGGTGCCGCTCTCTCAGTATGCTGCTGATAGAAGAAGAGATAGGTGAACTTTTTTTTTTTATTATTATTTATAAAAGAACAACTTTTTGGGGTTGTTGGGTTAATTGGTGATGTGGGTTTTGCTTTTTTTGTTGTTGGGATATTTAAAGTTTTCATCTTTCGTTTTTTTTAGGAGTGGGGAGGAAGGGGAGAAAATAGAGTTTTTTTTTTTTTAATTTTTTTTAATAGTTTTGATTTAGGTTTGATGTGAGAGGGAAATGGGGGAAAATTATTAGGGCTAGTTGGTTGATTATGTAATTCCTCCTTAGGGGTGTTTCGTTTTATTTTTCCTTCTCTTTTACATAGATTAATTCAAGTAAATGTTCTAGTAAAAAAGATCCATGTTTGCTTCTTTCTTTATAAAATTGTGTGCTTTTTTGTTTTGACAAGACTTGACTTGTCATATGATGCTTTATGCATCTCGTGATCATGGTTCGTGTGAGTTTTTTTGTTAACGGGATGAAGATATAGTTCTAGAGTTTAGACTAATGAAATTGGTGTAACACTGTTAAATTAAGTACATTTCAAACGTGGATTTAAACTACTCAGTGCATTTGAAAGGTGAACTGAAGTTAATTTCAATTACGAATTGTATGTTTCAGATGATGATTTTTTGATTTTAATAGAACAAACGGGCAGCTTTGGTTGATTTGACATTACGTAATCCCTTTCTCCATCAACGTGGGTCGTTGATACAAATGCCTCAACGGATTTGAAGTTAATTTTTCATTTTTATGTGAATTCAATTCTTCTCGCATCACTCAAAGCTTTTTTGTGAGGAACCCACCTCTACTTTAGCATCAATTTTCACCTCCTCTTCGATTGCTCTGACACAAAACCTTGTTTGGTGATAACCTTCTTTTTGCGTTCAGAAATTCAGTAGCTAATAGCTATGATTGCATAAAATTATCTGTGTATAGTATTTTCCTAAATAAATCTTTGCTGACATTCTTATATTGTCATGCCTTCGTGTTCTACCACTCCATAAATAAATAAATCATTTTCTCTCTTACTTTTGCTCTCGTGTCTTGACCAGTTTTTGAGTCGAGTACTTTCTCAAGTCATTGGTAATTTAAGACGCAAAATCCCATATTAGAGGATTTTCATTTTATTAGCTTTGTCCATTGGCTTTGCCTCCACTTCATTCAGGACAGAAAGATATTGCTGTTCTTTAGCTTCCTTTTTTTTCTCCACTAGTGGACCCATTTATTTGTCGTCATTCATAGATAGCTTGTATTTGATATCCGTTCATTCTGTTCCTGTTTTCTCTCAATATTCTTGTTGTGTGAAAGGAATTAGATGAAACATCCTTTTCAGCAGCATGTAGAATGTCAAAGGATTCCTGACACGTTTATGTGCACGGCCACAGTAACCGGTGCTTTTTAGCCTCTAGGATTATCAAACATTCTTCTCTACTTTATCATGAAGACCCGGTGAAGTAGTCAACGTAATTCTTTTGTGGTCAATGATATTTTACACTTACTTCAGTTCAGCCAAAGAAAAAGAAAACTGATTTATATAAGAGTTTTGTCTTTAAACTAATTTAATTTAAAACATATTGCTATCTTAATTCACTGAATAATTTGAAAATGAAAATAGATACAACATCACTTTTTTTTTTTGTGTGAACAAGATACAACATTACTTAGTTCAGAGAAAAACTCATTTTAGAACTTTATTTCTTTATAGCTTGTCATTATAAGTCATTATAATGTGGTACTAACTACTAATAGATTATTCTTAAAGTAGTGGCATTAATTAATTTATTTTCTTTATTCTCGAGTGAGTGGAAGACTTAGAATGTTAAGCATATGGGAGGCCTTTATTGACTAATTATATTATATAAAGCCTTAAGTACTAGTGCTTTCTATACTTGGGTGAACTTCCTAGTATTTTACTATTAGTGTTCCACTTTGGTGCATGTATTAGATAAATCGAAGATGTTACTTTGAACAAAGTGTGAGTGAGTACCCAATATAAGATGATTTTGTTGAGTTGACATCACTATCATTACTGATTGAAATTGAGCATTTGTTAAGCAGTCACAACAGCGGTTGGATAATCCACTAGGTAAGTGCCAAACTCCATTTATCAGCATGCGTTGGACCTTGGAATCTAATCCTCAACATTTTCACTTTGATTTAACATTATGTGATTTCATAGCTTCTGAGACACACTACTCCATCATACTTAAAGTATCTTTATCCGTTTTGGTGGTACACTATCTTCAGTATCTTTGTATATTCACCCATCTGAATCCTGAGGGGTCCAAATGCAAGTCGAAATGAACTGAGGGTAACTGCAATTTGTACTTTAGAAAGTTCAAGAGGAGAGATACAGAACCGGATCCAACATCATCGGCTTTCCTTTCTTTCTGACATTGAAGGCATGTGCATATAATGAGTTGAATAATCTGCAAACAATTTTAGTATCACAGTATTTAATGCGATTAAACTGGTGAAAATTGAAAGCAATGTGATTCATAATCAAATATGTGATGAGAAATCAAATATGTAAAACTCCAATTTATATAAATAAGAGAGATAATAGGAGATGTAAGAAAAATGTAGGATGAAATCTGCGAGAGAAAGAGAAAAAAAAAGTTTTAGATACAGTAAATTATTTTATAATTCCTTTTTTTTTTTGCTGGCTACTATTATTTTTTGATGGCTAATTATTGTAAAATTATATCATATCCATATTTTAGAGAAAGCCATAAATCATAATGCTAGAAGCATAAAGTTTTAGCATACTGTATTATTGACTGGAATTAAACTAGCTTGAAAACTAAGTTCGTGGTTCACGGGGATTCTGATCTCCTATAGTTATTTTTTGGAACATATCCTTTATTACCTATAGTTTCTAGTGGAACTGCAAAAATTAGTTAAATTTATTTTATATCACATAAAAAGTAATACTTTAAAATTAAATTTTATTAATTTAAACGATTGAATTTATAACTGCACATCCTGCAGTTTCTTTTGAAACTGTAGAAGATCGGAATCCGTTCGTGGGGTGATCCTCAGTCAACACAAGCAAATGATGCTTTTGAACAACACTTGTCTTAGTTTTCCATACAAACTAATCATCCCTCATAAGCAACTAAACATATGTTTGTATTTGTTAACTTTTAAATATAATTTCAGAATAAAAATATCTGTTATTGTTAATATATGCATGTACAATGGGATATATATAGATAAGTTGCGTGTTTAGATACACATTATACTTAATGAGTTCAATTTTTCAATGTTCTTAAGGCCATCTCCAATGCAGTATATTAGGAGAGTTTCTTAGTTAATCTGACATCCTTTTTTTTACTTTTTCTCTCTCCTAGAGTGCTTAAATTTAAGTTGAGTTTCTTATATAAGAAACTGTATCTTAAAAGAGGATCCACCAAAACTCAATAAGAAACCCATATAAGCTCCTAGCATTGGAGTTGCCCTTACTGAGATGTAAAGATCGTGAGTTTAGAATCTCTTAACCAAGAAAGAAAAGCACATTTAGGCTGCGTGTTTAGATGGGAGAATGAAAATAGGGTGGATAAAAATAGAAAAGAGATAATTTTAAAAAGAAGAAATAAAATATAAATAAAGTTGAATGTTAAGTTATTCAGTTGAAGAGAAAATAGATAAAAAAATAGAGTGAATAAAAATAATAAAATTGTTTTATTTGAATAAAATAAGAGAGATTTTAAAAAAATGTAAATTTATAATTGTGTCTTATTTTATTTTGGTCAAATAATCTATTTGGTCTTTTATCGTTTTTTTGTTCAGTTGGATTTTTAATTTTTATTTTTTTAATTTAATCATTTATCTTTTTTTTAGTTCAATTTAGTTATTTATCTTTTAGAAAATTTATTTTGATCATTTATTTTTTTTTTCAGTTTAATCCTTCGATGCATTTAACATTAATGTCATTAATTATTTAAGAATGATATTCTTTTGTTAAAAATAAAGTGGAGGAAAAAAAAAGAAAACTAAAACAAAAAGTTTATTTTTAAATGATTAACAAAGTCAATCTTAAATAGATTAAAGAACCAAATTAAAAATATGATCAAATTAAATCAAACAAATAAGATAAAAGATCAAATAATTTTTTTTAAAAAGTAAAAGATTAAACTGAACCAAAAAATAAAATAAAATATTAATTAAATTTTTAAAAAATAATAAATTAAAAAAGAAGAAGATAAATGAACAAATAAATCATTTATTTTTTTTATTTTTGCAATGAGTACAATTAAGGCCAGAAAGGTCAATAAACACTCATCAGTGCTTTTGTCAGGTGTATGAGGTAAAAGTAACAATTATTTTTTTATTAATTATGATATTAATATAAAATAATCTTTGTTAAAATAATGACTAATTTTGGTTGAAAATTTGTGTAAGAAAAGGAGCACAAATTTATTTCCTCACAATCTCTACTCTATCAAACATGCACGCCCATTTCCATTTCACCCCATTGGTTCCATTTAAATTTTCCTTAAAAATACTGTTTAATATTTATAAAAGAAACATTAAATTTTATTTTCATATGACTACTTTAATTTAATCTTAGAGCAAACAAACGCCGTCAAGACAACGACGTCCACTGGCAAGCCTTGAAATCTCAATTCAACATTAGGGTGGTATGACCCTACTTGTCTCACTAATGTTATTATTAGCTTCGAGGTTGATTTAGATAGGTTTAACTTTTAGGTATAACGTATTATAAGAATAAGTTAAGTTATAGTTGGATTATTTTAACTTGGTTGAAATTTTATATTTTCTAAAACATATAACTTTTTAATTTAATAAATAAAATTATTTTTACATTTATATTCATATTATTTATTTTAAATATTATAAATTTTTGAATTTTGAATTTTATTTTATGATTTAATTATAAATAATATTAAAATTTAATGTATTATATTAATAAATCAAATTAGTCCGATCTTATCTTATTTATTATTGAAATTTGATTAAGTTGAATTTTAACTTAAATATACAACTCTTTGAAACTTTTGGACAAATTATGACACAAATAAACTCATAAACTTTTCTCATAAACCTAGCTTTAAAAAGACTCTAACTTAGCTACTAAACCTTGCAAGGCCCTTCCAGCTTAAATATCTGAAGATGTTGATCCTATTTTACTCAGGTCCTATATATACTAATACTACTGTTACGGATGTGATCCCATATCCTCCCCATTAATGAACCCGAGCAATCAGGGATTCCCCTTTATGACGCAGGAGCAGTTACCGGCCGATAATCCTTGATCCTCGCTACAGGCATAAGGGGAGAGGACCCGTCGGCTGCAATCACGGAGACAGAATGCCTCATCTCCGGTCCAGACGAAAGGTTATAAGGCAAAGAGATTCACCGGTGAAAGGTACGCATAATTGACTCTGGCCCTCCTCTCAATTTCACACGGCACACACAGCACCCCCTATTGCTCCCGTGTCCGTGATCTCGTCTTCTGTCGTTGGTCTGATCACCATAGACTAACCGGGAAGAGTCAGGTCCTACATACTAACACTACCGGTGATACCACCGGACATCTCTGTTATCACTTAACAGAACAACTACTTTGTGCATGAGTCCTTCTCAAGTACTAGGTGTGTGTGACTATGTGATTCTTGACATGTGGTGTCTTACTAGTGAGTCCTAAATAGTTAGTGGAGAAGGGAAGATAATTCAAGGTTCCTTCTTTGGAGGTTATGCAGGTTATAAGAGATTCCTTGAAGCATCCTAATGGTCTAGGATTTCCTCTTCTTATGTATTTGTATAAGCCTTTATCAATTCTGATAGGCCGATTAAGAATGTACATTAACCGATTAGAGATATCGTCCATAACATAGTCTCATAAATACTGAGTAATCGAAGATGAAGTGAAGTGATTTGAATATTTTTGGGCCGATCTAGATGGTTGTCCATGACACCAACCTATTTCAGACTCCAAATCAAATAAAAATTAAAAAGTAAAAAATATATATATTAAGAAAATAAAATGATAGAAAAATATGAAAAAATAGAGAAAGAGGCTAGATAGAAATGAGATGACTCGTGTAGTGTCGACAAATCCGGTCCTCTTACTCACCCGAGCCTCAGGTTCGGATATCCCGAACCTCGTTACTCGTGACACGCATAAAACCCACACTGAAATTCACACTCCCAGTCCCAACCCTACTCTCACATACACTGCAACGAGAACCAAAGAAAAAAAAAAAAGAGCTTCTTCCATTTTCCGAAATCGAAGCATTAGGGTTAGGGTTTTTTCCGATCTGAGAAATTCGAGGCCCAATGGCGGAGGAACCGGAGAGCACCGTCACCACCGGCACCGCCGACGAATCGCTGCTCGATAAGATCACCGAGAAGCTTCACGGCCACGATTCTTCGTCCTCTTCATCTTCCGACTCCGACTCCGACTCCGAAAAAACTGTTACTTCCTCCGTTAAGGATAAGGTTTTTCGCCTCTTCGGAAGGGAGAGACCCGTTCACTCCGTTTTCGGCGGCGGAAAACGTAAAACTATTTTTTTTTTGTTCATTTTTTTTTGCTCACTTATTTTTGTTGTCGTTTTATTGCGTTTTGGGTTTTTTGAACAGATTCAATGTGGGAATGTTGTGGATGTAAGTTGTAACTATTGGAAAGGAAGAAAGATATTTGGCAAGGAAAAAAAAGTGACTTGGCCTTGCCTTGCCTTGCCCCATGTCGTTTATCATTGATCGGGGTCACTAACATGTTAAATAATGCCTTGTGTTTCTCTTTGAGGCTCCTTTAAATTAATAGGGTTTTCTCAAAATTGATTTTTTTTTTAAATGTAAGGGACCTTTCCCTGATTCTAATTTATTATATGTTACGTTTTCAGGTGGTTTTAATTCTAGTTGAGTCGAGTTTAGCTTATATAGGCATGGTTTTGAATGATGATAAATAGCTTGTAATGTGAATTTGACTAGGGCTGCATAGGTGAAAATTGGGATGTTAAGTCAAGAATTGAAGAGTTGTTTGATGAGGTATCATTGTATGGAGAATTGTATGCAACTGTGTGTGGTTTTATAGAGTGAGAAATGAAGTTGCAACCTTGATAATATCTTATGGCTTTGTTTTTGGTGATAATTTTTTGCAGCTGCTGATGTGTTATTGTGGAGAAACAAGAAAATTTCTGCTGGCGTGCTTGGCGGAGCCACTGCCGTTTGGGTTCTTTTTGAGTTGCTCGAGTATCACCTTCTTACTCTAGTGTGTCACATTTTGATACTGTTGCTCGCAGTTCTGTTCTTGTGGTCCAATGCCCATACTTTCATCCACAAGTAAGCCTCTAAAACTTCGTAGTTTGTTGAACAGAGAGGTAGTATAGTGTGTTTTGGGGTTTGGCTTATCTAACCTTATGCGTGGAATGTCAAATTATGTTGCAGATCTCCACCTCGCATTCCGGAAGTTCATCTTCCAGAGGAGCCATTCCTGCAAGTTGCGTCTGCATTGAGAATTGAAATAAATCGGGGATTTGCTGTTTTGCATAGTATTGGCTCTGGAAGGGACTTGAAGAAATTCCTAGTGGTGTGTAACTTAATAATTTGTTGACACCATTAAATGCATACTAAATAGAAGATCTTTTATAAGTAATCTCTACAATGTTTTTGGGCCAATTGATTATAACTTACCAAGATGGTACCACTTCTTACTGTCCTACATGCTGCCGGGCTTTAATGGATAAATGGGTGTCGCTAATTTGATTTTGCATTAAGAACTATACTATTATTATGATGTTATTTATAATATTGATGATTCTGTTGTTGATGTTAGGTTATTGCTAGCGTATGGATTCTGTCAATTGTGGGGAACTGGTGCAATTTCTTGACCCTGTTCTATATAAGTAAGAATACTTATTACTACTTTAAATTACATATTTTTTATAAAAAAAATGGTATGGAATTTTATTCATTTACATATTCTTCATTTCATGGGCAGCTTTTATCTTGTTGCACTCGGTTCCTGTGCTATATGAGAAGTACGAGGATAAGATAGATCCACTTGCAGAGAAGGCAGTGATTGAGATTAAAAACCAGTATGCTGTGTTTGATGCTAAGGTCTTGAGTAAGATCCCATTGGGTCCATTGAAAGCCAAGTTATCTTAGTTCTTAATCTTTTTAACATCAGAAAGAAAGAGCTCCACTTGTTTGCTTAAGGAAGTTGCCAGGGCCAGTGTCTTTTATCGAATGTTGATCTTTGCTATGTTTGGGTTGGTTTTAGGCTGGGTATGGTGTCAATGGCAATGAGTTTGGATTATGTTCAAATAGTAGTTTCTCAGTCGTTTCTAACTGTGTAAGCATGAGTTTTACTGGTTTCTTTTGAAGGTTTGTATGAGTTCAATCAAATTGTTCTTGTAAGATAAAAATACTTGCATGCTTCTTTTTATTTTTTATTTTTATATTTTTAAGTAGCATTCGTTGCCGTCTGTGTTTATGGGATGATTATTTTACGGCTTACTATTTTATATTATTTGTACAAGTATTTGGGAGGGTTTATGATAATTTATCAAGTTTATAAGATTCCAGATATGTTTATAAGTTATTTTTAGTTTATTTCAGTTAGTTTTCAGGAATTGTTTATAAAAATAACTCAAGTTTAAAAGAAAAATAAGTTAATTCATTTTCTTAATTTTTATAATAATTTTTAGAGTATATTTAACTAGTGAGGTTTTTTAGATTATTCACAATATTCCTGTTTTATTTTTCTTAAAATGTCTATAACTTCCTTTTTTTTAGAGGTACAAGATGTAATATGTCTTGGGTTCAAGTCTAGCTTGAACAGAATTGCTTACAGAGGATATCTGTGGTTTAGATTAGAATTAAGGATAACCTTTTATGGAGGGTACATGTGGTATTGAGTGTTAGTTTAATTTTCAAACACTTAAGGGTATAGTCCTAGGAAAAAAAAGATGAATATGTACACTATGAAAAAAATCTTATCAAATATTAGTGTAATTTATTCTAAATTATATTTAAGTATATATTTTATAAAACATTTATGCATTAAAGTAAGATTATATAAGAAATTAAGAAAAATCATAAACTAGTATTAAAAATGTTTTATAAAATAAACAAAAAAAATGTGAGAACCATGTATGAACTTTTATTTAGTTATAAAATATTTTTGTTGAAGTAGAAAATATTTTATAAGGAAAGTAGCGTTGGTATAAATCTACAATTGTAATTAATTTGGATACACATCAATTTAAAATAAGATTTTAATTTTAATGTACAATTAGTATAAAAGTTTTTGTTATCAACCAGTGAAAAATCTTATTAGATAGGTATAATTTCATAAAAGTTAACAAATTTTATTTTTAAAGGCTGTTTTGTTTTTGTTTTTTCGTTTTTTTTTTCCAAAGTAGTGTCCATGGATTTGAACCAGCGGCCAGTTGATAAGTAATAACCAGATCTTTTGAACCATTCAAGAATTCGATCTTTTCAGCTTGAGGCACAGTTGAATGGATAACTGCAATATGGTCGCATCAATGTTGATAAGGGTCTCATCGTTGGCAAACCACAGCATTTGTCACGTCGCATCAATGCTTTTAGTTGTTACTGAGTTCATATTAGCCTTTTCATCCTTGGCTTGGCTCTCCACAATGTAAGAGGTTCAGCTTTTCATCTTGGATATTATTGAGGCATTGAGCTATGTTGTACTGGCGAAAGTCTTTATCAAAACTCAATGGCCAATTTTCAGTTTAATCTAACCCTCATGTTTAAAAAATAGTAGACTGCTACGGGAACGAAAACGTCCAGATATAGAATGAGGAGAGATTATACAAACAACAACAAAATCTTAAAGGGAAGTAAACTACATTGATCACATGACATCATTCAACAAATTTAGAGTTTTAGAAATATTATTCATCCTGAGATGAGAGATTAATAAAGGAGTAGCACGTGGGCTAGTGAAACATAGTGCATCATATATTATATACTATATGTAGAGATAAGAGTGTGGTATTACATGACATACATCAGGATAATTTTCCACAGTTCCAGTGTTTTTTTAAATCATGCAAGAATAGCCACACATGATGACGAAGGCAATGAAATGAAAGAATTAATTGAACAATATTACACGTCTACAATTTATCATTGATCTATACCTTTTGTTTAATTACATGGAAAAAATGTATATTTAGTATCTAGGAAGTCTTGAACTAGTTAGTAGTTTTACTATCTGATGATGTAAGGGGAACTGTTGAGAACTCTGAACCAATTTGTTCGGAATGCTGAAAGAATCCACGAGGGTGAGAACTGATGTTTTGATTAGTGGGTGAGTTAATTGATGCTGTTCCAGTGCTAAACCTCTGATTGGAATGTGGTGGAGAAGAATTAATATTAAAACTTTTATCATGTGACTCATCCATGGATTTATCTCTTTCTTCTGACTCCCTCTTCTCCCTTTCTTTGGTTTCCTTGAGAAGGAAATCAACCCACAGATCTGCAAAGGACTGAAATGGGAAATGTACAAATTCAAATTCATGATAAGAATAATCAAAGTAAATAGCGTTAAATGTGACAAAATCTAGAATGCAGTGCAGCATTTGTATAAGATTCTTTGGGTAGATGCTATAGACCAACGGAACGACATATGTATAGTATCTGCTGTAGCATAAACATGGATCATGTTAAGAAACCCCAACTGGTTTTAGGGATATGGTTCACACTTGTGCCTTCAAAATAAAAAAATTATTGTGTTCACAACAGAGACAAAGAAAGACAATAGTCCAGTTAGAATAAAACTTTTAACACCATTCTTCAACCTTATCTCCTTTCTTCCAGGCTGCCAGCAACACCAAAAGGAAGGAAAGCGACACCCTCAATATTCTATTATGATCCAATTGTAAGTATGGGACTTGTGTACCACAGTTGGAATTATGGGATTTCAGTGTAGGGTTTAAGGCCTTGGGCTTTCTATTATAACAACTAGCTTTTGTGAAGTTCTCCAAATGTTCTTATCGTTTTTTTTTCTTCTGCACTTCGCTTTCTAAGTAAGCCCCACAGATAACAAATATAAGAGAACGAAGCGTGATCCGTCTTACTTTGAATATGTGAATGTATTACATTTGGTGCAAAATAACTGCTCCACACAAAAACGGTCTACATCATCATCTGAACAAACAAAATCGAACAGAAAGATGTCAATGCTGAATCAATTTCATCTATGCATGCAGGATTTCATTGAAAACATTATTGGTGTTAAAACTAATGATAATTGTGGATATCGTGTAATTGCTTCTTTATTAGGTTATGGTGAAGATTCATGGTCTTTGACACGCAACCATTGCTCAAAGAACTTGGACAATGATCTAATGAGTATATAATCCTGTTTGGTGAAATACCTAAATTTGAGCATTTAAAGCGATCCCTACTTATTGATGGATTATCGATGGTATATAGTTTTTTTGTCACACGGTCTTGGATAAATATTTTATTTATAATACTGATATTATGCCCTTATGTGCAGGTAACCATGAATAAGTAGATGAATATTATCGATATAGGATATGTCATTGCATCAAGGTATAATGTCATTGTTGTTTCCCTTTCTCTCCAACAAAGCATTACGTTTTTCTCTCTTAGAAGTCAACCACCTAGAGATAGTTCGATTCATCGCATCATATTTATTGGTCATGTCTATGACAATCATTTTGTTCAGGTATAACAATGACCGTCTTACTTTAATTCCAAGATTAAAACACGTGTTATTTATATTTGAATGTGTACTGGTCATTGTAACAAGTTTTTTTTAGAGATGGATGTCTTATGACCCCAACTGCTTTGTTATGGTCAACACATTGTTATTATGAAGCAAAACAGTGACATACTCCTTATATTAGTCGATTGTACCAGTATACTAATTTGATGAGGTTATCCATACAACATGTTGATTTAGGAGAAGATTGAACTATTTGTTATTGCTTATATGTCTGTAACTTAGACATGCATAATGAAGACAATTTTTTGTTAAAAGAATTATAACTTCGACATGCTTAATGTTTCTAACTATCTTAATGGAAAAAGAATTATCAAAAGTATTATCGAAACTATTCTTAAAAGTATTTTCAAAAGTATTCTAGGCCTAATGAAAATAAAACAAAATTTTAAATTTCTATTTATTAAATTTAAATTGAAAAAGATACATGAATTGAGCGAAAGCAAAAAAAATTCAACAATTTATAAGGATAATCCAATGATTTCTAAAACAACCATTTCAATTCAATCGATAAATTCTATAAATTCTTCTTTGAAAAATGAAATAAAGGACCTTCACGCTAAAAGAAAAGAAATTATAAAAAAAATCATATGAATTGGCAATCCGTATAGGTTTAACACAAAAAAATTTATAAAAAACGAAGCAACAAAAAAACTCAGTGATGATGATGAAATATCGATGACGAACGAGGAAGCACCCCTTGTTGAGATGAACGACGGAGCTGGGTGCAGGAAGAAAAAGAGGATGATGCAAGTGGAGCAACAAAAAAGGAGAATGGTGTAAGAATGAACAGGCATTGCTACGATGCGAGAATGAAGAAGCTGAATGGTGAAGAAGCTGAATGGTGCGAGGAGTCCGTACTTAACATTTTTACTAAAGGGCAATTTCAGTTTTTCACTGTTATTGTTGAATGTATCTAATTTTTAAATGAGGTTGGAAGAAATTCCCTAACTAGGAATGTTACATTGAGCCTAGAGGGGTTGCTGCTTAAAAACCCTTCGCATCGTATAAACTTTGTCATTACAAAAACAGTGAGTGCTTGCAACTGGTTAAGAATAGGGGTGGTGTTTTCATTTTGGCAAAGAAGCAAAAGGAGTTTAGTCATGAGTTATACTTCATTTTTATCATCAATGGGAAAGGGTCCAGCCTTTGCACACATATAGCATAGTTGCTTCCCTCGTCGTCAAGTACCTGCGTGTAAAGGGCGTGGGAGGGGTAAGTTTGGAAACAACTTACTTTTTAAAATATTAAATTACATAAATATTGTATAATAAAATCATTGTCAAGTGTTACTTTTTTCACTAGGTCTGAGGATTATTCGTTCACTTTGTTTCGGTGGACTTAACATTTCTCAATTAGTTTTTAGAGAAATGCTATATTTTTCGAAATACACAACCCGACTAAAAGTTTGATGCAATCTGCAGTTGATGCAAAGCTCGACCCGATTTGTAAAAGTTTGGCTGAAATGCTTTAATGAGGGAAATTGGAGAAGCGGTGAGTTCAACCCAAACCTTTCTTACAAGCCTGAACCTTCAATGGAAGTGATGGCTTAGATGTTAAATGTTCTTTTTAAAGATTTCTTTTGTTTAAATAGTTAAAGACATTTAAATTTGTGTGGGGGTAGGGGGTTTCGTGTGAGGACTGAGGAGTGAGAAAGGGTAAGTTCGAAATTACTCAAAATTTTAAAATTTTAAACTAAATAAATATTTTATTGTAAAATAATTGACACGCGTCAACCTTTAAGTGCTTCAGGGGATTGTTCTGTCTATATGTTGCGGAGGATATAACATTTCTCTAAATTTTAGTGCCTATTCACATGTCCAATATCTGAAAGTCGACGAACCACAACAGGTACACCACGGGCCTTCTCAAGAGCAAAATTTATCCTCAATGGTCTACCCAACAGTGCCTGCAAATAAAACATCACCTTCAGAAGGAATTTCTACAGACAATGATATAATATGGTATTCTTTGTCTGACCTTTCCATCCATTGCATCCTTCGCACATTTGGCATCATCTTCCTTTGAAAAAATGACAAATCCAAAGCCTCTAGACCTGCCACTGTCCTTATCATACACTATTCTCACTACAAGAAAAGGACCCAAATAATTTTAGAGCAGATGATCAAGACATTAACAGAATCAAGGGTAACTATATTGTATATTGAATTGACGTGAATCAATCGAAAGGAACAAATAAGACTGGGGGAAAAATGCAAGTGGTCCTCAATGTGTTCCCAAAATAACTAAAGCCAGCTAAAAGCTCTCGATTACACAATGCCAAACCAGAGCATAAGTTATGGTTTCCACCAAGGTTTTAAATTGCAGTCACAAGTGTGGTTTAGTCGCAATCCTCAATGATGCAAACAAATGCAGCTGATATGGCTGCAATTGTGGTCGCGGTGCAGTTGTAGAGAGCTCAAAAACCTAGCATCCACAATTGCAAATATGGGTGATTTTTTAAAACCTTGGTTTCGACATTTGAATTGCCAAATGTGCATGGTTCAAACAACACTGAATTGGACTCTTTTGTTTTACTTACAGGTATTTAAAGCACAGATGATTCCAAATTTTGGACACATTAAGTTCTGTGACCACTCCTTGTGTTGCATAGCGTGTTTGTCAATTTAATCAAATCAAATCTAATCTAATATATGAAGTGCAGATGTTTGAAATAATAATTTAATATAAATAACAGTAGAATCCGGAAACAGTTGGTAAAGTTGTGTTTTGGTGACTTGTTAGTGATGGGTTCGAATCTGAAAATAACCTCTTTGCATATGCAAGGATAAGACTGCATAGAATATCCCTCTCCCTTACCTTTGCATAGTCAGGAGCCTCTGGTCAATGGGGTACATAGTTTAATTTTATTTTTTTTTAGTTTAACAGTAGAAGATCTCAATGAGCATTAAATAGTCACCAGTCTTCATCTCCATGCAACAGCTCTTCCTCTCCAAATCCAGTTCATAGTTAGCAATGCCACTGACAAACCCTTTAGCAGTTTTTTATTTTTGGCTCACACCCTTTTGCTCCATGATCCTTTATTTTCTCTTTCCTTTGCATTTTTATACACTGTCCTTCTGAATCCTTAAATTCCTAAAATATTCGGAGTCAAATGCTCCATGTTGTAACCAAGGAAAAAAGTTAGGGCCCAAAAGGAGCCACTGGGTCCAAAAGGACAAATGGTTCAGTAATTGTCGGATGACCCAAAGTTTGGCAAGTGTAGACCCGCAAAAAGAAAAGAGAACCAGAAAAATGAGTGATGTACTGCAGTGACAGAAAGAGTGAAAGGAGGTTGATATGTGAAAAATCAGTTATCACATAGGTTGTGAGTGTTGAGTCAAGGGTACCTTGGCTCTCTATAGTAGCTGAGTTCTGTGGCAGTTGGAATAACCTCATTCTACTATGTAGCTTTCATATTTCAGAAATAATACATTTTTTATATTACCAAATCATTGTTTCACCTTTCTGTGTTATGTGGATTCTGATTTTTTTTTTTTTTATCAAAACTGGTCCTGCCAGATATGAGAGGAATCATTAATTTGCTCTCTCAGGAGACCAGCACAGGAAAGAGGTGGGGGAGGTGAATGTCACCGAAGAAAATGGCAGAGTTGGGGGTATTTACGTAAAAAGGTAACAGCTCTGGAGAACAAATTGGCCAGCATCAAAACAGTTTTAGCAGCGATGCAGACCAAGTCAGGTGAGCACTAGGTGGCGATAATGGCAATGTTGAAGGAAGGTCTCATCAACCGACATGGGGGAAATACGATAATTACGACACTGACTGTGAAGGTAAATCACAGAGATGAAGTGGCAGATGGAGATTTCCACCGGCAATCGAGAGTCACCCAAAAAACAACTCTCAAGGCGGAGTCTTAGGAAGTTACCACGGGGCAGGTCTTAGGAAGTTACCCCGGGGGAAACATAGGAGAGGAATTAAGGCGGAGTTGTAGATGAATCCTTATGTGTTTCTTTTTTACTTCTATACTATTCTCTCTACAATCCTGATCTACTGATATTTTAAAGTTAAATCCATTGTCGATTGAGAACAAACATCCTTCAGCTAAATAAGCCATCAAAGTTTTACATCAAACACAATATCAAAACTAATCTCTACTAAAAGGTGGTTAGCTGTCTTGCTTCAAAATTCTATCACATGTTTTAATTTCCATAATTCGTTCAAACTATAGGAAGAATTTTCACTTAATTCTTAGATAAGATCAAATTTCTACAAACTACATTCATATAAAGTGTTGGCTCCACTCTCTTGTAGGTTTAAAATACTACTAGTCTACTACCATCAAAGCAAAGGGACATATTATGCAAACAAACAAGACAAGGCACAATTTAAAAGCTTAATAATATAATGACATCTAATCAAGCAGAGTATTGAATTTGTTATGTTACAAAAATCACGCTTCTTAGACAAGCATTTGTCCCAATTTTTTTGTAACAACACTTGGAAAATGGAAGAGAGAGACATAACGTCGAACACATGGAATAAAAATAATACATACCTTCAGTGACGTCCCCGAAGGAAGAGAAAGCCTCTTTGAGGGACTTGTGGTCCACTGACCATGACAACCCTGAAACTATCTCAGAGTCAATAAACGAAGGAAGAATGACACAACAGGAGAAGCAAAATGGAAGAGAGAGAGAGAGAGAGAGACCTCCCACAAAGAGCTTGTTGGAGGAAGCATGAGAGGGCGGAGAACAGTAGAATCGACATTGAGTTCGAGGAGGAGGAACGTGGAACCTTTTCCAAATGGTTGTGGCAACAAACGCCATACACTTGTTCATATTTCCAAATCTACAAAGCAATCAACCAAGTCTGTGTTTCTTATTTGTCTCACACCAAGCGTTGGACTCACCCTAATGTTTTTTTTATGGAACCCTAAGTTTCATTTTGGTATTTTCGGTCAACAAGTTACTACTCCGTTAACTTTAAAACTTTAAAATACTTATTTTAAAATAATAGTGACTAAAATTCGTGACTGTGTATTTTAATAACAAACTACAAAAATAGCCATTGTTGTTGGTGACTCTATGGCACCTTCAAATCCTCCTCTCACCTTTGGAAAGTCTTTGGAAATTCAGTCCCTTTGTTCCCACCTTTTCTCATTCGTACGCGGATTCGGTCAAAATTATTAGCATAATTTAATCCAATCGTAACTTCATCTCTTCTTGTTTTCTTCACTTGTTGATTCCACTGCGAAACTGTTTCATAGCATGCCACCACCATTTCTACGCCCATATCTCTCAGCCTTCGAAATTTCTCTCCTTTCCTTCGGGGAACTGCTCCGTTCTTGACACCATCATTTGGGTCGCATCGAATTTTTGAATAATAATAATAATAATAATTTCCGATGACTTTGATGGCTATATTCTAGTCGCTACAGCGACGCCGATCGTCGTCCCTGGACGCGTTTCTGGTCGACTTCTCTAACGTAGCGCTGCTGGAGACGCTCATCTACTTCATGTCCTGCTTCTCTGGCCACTGGTTCCCTTTCCAGAGCCGGAACTCGCGCGCCCTCATCAGAAAAGTTGAGATTTTAGGGTCAATGTAGGAGTGTTTGAGAGACTCCGTCGCTGTCGGAGTGCTTAAAGGAGCTCTATCTACTGCTATATCGCTAAAAGATTCTTATTGATTATTGTTCCCAATCGAGCAAGTTGTGAATGTTGCTTTAGAACCATTGTGTTTCTGGTCACTTCCATGATTTGAGCCAAGAATTTTCGACCCTTTGGATGTTTTTCCGTTGGGGAAGTTTAGAGGAGGAAGAATGTTGAATTGAATGTTTATTTATTGGTGACTGGATATTGAAATTGGGTTTGAAAATTAGAAATTTGTGGATTGGTTGAGTGTTTTTTTATGAATAAGATTATTATTTAGTTGCCACAAATTTAAACAAATTTTTATAGTAAGACTATTATTGGTTAGAATATTATTATATACAGTGATGGTTGTTATTATTTTAAAATAAATAATTAAATTTTAAAAGTTAACGAAATAATAATGTTGTTGACGGAAATGTATTAAAAAGATTAAAATGAAAATTTTAAAAATATAAAGAATTAAAATTGAATGTTTTAAACTTAATCTATCAAAACGAAATAAGTTTTACTAGTTTCTTTTAAAGGTTTTATGAGTTTAATCAAATTGTTCTTATAAGATAAAAATACTTGCATGCTTATTTTTATTTTATTTTATTTTTATATATTTTTAGGTAGCATTCGTTGCCGTCTGTGTTTTGGTGTTGGGTTCATTATGTAGACCAATGTTCAAAATATCGGTTAGGTTATGAAAATTTGCCAAAAAACACGGTTCCTGTGGTTGAACCGGTAAATATCAGGATGTTTGCTAGAATTCATTTACAGTTTTTTAAGACTTATGGGATGATTATTTTACGGCTTACTATTTTATATTATTTGTACAAGTATTTGGGAGGGTTTATGATAATTTGTCAAGTTTATAAGATTCCCGTCGGGGACATCCGATAACATTGGAACGATATGTTTAGAAGTTATTTTTAGTTTATTTCAGTTAGTTTTCTGGAATTGTTTATAAAAATAACTCAAGTTTAAAAGAAAAATAGGTTAATTCATATTAACCTTTTAGTTGTTACTGAGTTCATATTAACCTTTTCATCCTTGGCTTGGCTCTCCACAATGTAAGAGGTTCAGCTTTTCATCTTGGATATTATTGAGGCATTGAGCTATGTTATACTGGCTAAATGGCCGCTTTTCAGTTTAATGTAACCCTCATGCTGAAAAAATAGTAGACTGCTACAGGAACGAAAACGTCAAGATATAGAATGGGGAGAGATTATACAAACAACAACAAAATCTTAAAGTGAAGTAAACTACATTGATCACATGACATCATTCAACAAGTTTAGAGTTTTAGAAATATTATTTATCCTGAGACGAGAGATTAATAAAGGAGTAGCACGTAGGCTAGTAAAACATAGCGCATCATATATTACATAGTATGTATTAAAGAGATAAGTGTGTGGTATTACATGACATACAACAGGATAATTTTCCTTTTCCACAGATCCAGTGTTTTAAATTATGTAAGAATAGTCACACATGATGACGAAGGCAATGAAATGAAAGAATTAATTGAACAATATTACATGTCTACAATTTATCATTGATCTATACCTTTTGTTTAATTACATGGAAAAAATGCATACTTAGTATCTAGGAAGTCTTGAATTGGTAGTTTTACTATCTGATGATGTAAGGGGAACTGTTGAGAACTCTGAACCAATTTGTTCGGAATGCTGAAAGTATCCACGAGGGTGAGAACTGATGTTTTGATTAGTGGGTGAGTTAATTGATGCTGTTCCAGTGCTAAACCTCTGATTGGAATGTGGTGGAGAAGAATTAATATTAAAACTTTTATCATGTGACTCATCCATGGATTTATCTCTTTCTTCTGACTCCCTCTTCTCTCTTTCTTCTGTTTCCTTGAGAAGGAAATCAACCCACAGATCTGCAAAGGACTGAGATGGGAAATGTACAAATTCAAATTCATGATAAGAATAATCAAAGTAAATAGCGTTAAATGTGACAAAATCTAGAATGCAGTTCAGCATTTGTATAAGATTCTTTGGGTAGATGTTATCGACCAAAGGAACAGCATATGTATAGTATCTGCTGTAGCATAAGCATGGATCATGTTAAGAAACCCCAACTGGTTTTAGGGATATGGTTCACACTTGTGCCTTCAAAATAAAAGAAATTATTGTGTTCACAACAGAGATAAAGAAAGACAATAGTCCAGTTAGAATAAAACTTTTAACACCATTCTTCAACCTTATCTCCTTTCTTCCAGGCTGCCAGCAACACCAAAAGGAAGGAAAGCCACACCCTCAATATTCTATTATGATCCAATTGTAAGTATGGGACTTGAGTACCACATTTGGAATTATGGGATTCCAGTGTAGGGTTTAAGGCCTTGGGCTTTCTACTATAACAACTAACTTTTGTGAAGTTCTCACAATGTTCTTATTTTATTTTTTTCTGCACTTCGCTTTCTCAGTAAGCCCCACAGATAACAAATACAAGATGAGAAGAAATGACCTGGTTATCTACTCCTATATTTGCAGCTGATTCAGTTGAACCACTTCCTCCTAAGATACCTCCAACTAGGCGGCCAGGAAACCCAAGAACACCACGGACAACACCTTTTCCTGGACCTTGTTGAGCAACCCCTATTCTTTGTTTGTCCTCGTCAGAGAATCCCAGCATGCGAACCATTAGATCCAAAACCTGTCCCAATATAACACTTCATGAGCAAGATCAATTTGAACAAGAGATCACACAACTGATAAAAGAGCACTGCTTAATTACATGTACTGCAAGGAGTAAACAAATACAGGTGGACAGCACAATTTTACTTGGATAAAATAATTAATAGCTCAGACAACGAAATAAAAGCCGAGTCCATGAATCCCCCAAGTGCATGCACACACCAAAGGTTATGATAATTACATGCAACAGAAAGGAACAAACAGTCCTACATGAGGTATCTTAAGCAACCAAATTAGAGGGCTTCCATACCTCTTTGCTGTGGTTTCTCTGGAAATAAGTGATCAGTAATTTTATCACAATGCGCCTGTCAAAAATACAAGATTAGTATAATAATTAATTCTCAAGCAGAAGCAACATGATGGCAAATAACATTACTTGTAAGACTCCATTTCCAATTTAAAACTTTTTAGAAAATTAATGATAGATACAGAAATAATGTATACAATAGTCCCTTCAAGCATTTCATCTTCATTTAAAACCAATCATCTAGAAATATCGGGGGCTCCCAAGTCACAGCCAGAAGCTGATATTGCATTAAAAATTACTTTGATGAAAAAAATACCAACCTGTCAACAAGAAAATCAGAATCCACTGACATTCTATTTAATCGTGTCATACTCTGCTCAAGAGCTCGCCTCAATCTGGAATTGTCTTCTTCAAGCTTGCTTACTCTACTTCTCCATTCTGATTGTACCTTCTCAGATTGAGAAAGCTTGGCTAAAATTTCTTCTTTTTCACTGATCAATACATTTGCTCTGCAGTCTGCATCCTGGCAACCATTTAAACTGCATGTTACTTGATTGGAAATGCCAAGTTAACTTATACTTTTTGAGTTGGAAAATGTAATAATATATCAATATAATGCAGCAAAGTTTTGAGGAATCATGGGGAATAATATAGGATGATTTAAGCTTTAAGGAATATGAAAAAGTAAATAATAAACTAAAAAATCAAATACCAGCTCGACACCCACTGGCAGGACATTTGTAATTTTGTATTTGAGCTTGCCCTTGGCACAAGCTCTCTTCTGGTAACCATTAGCACTACCACTCTCTCCAAAACCGCCGATTTCCTTCTATTATCTTTTTGAAATTAGCCTGAACTAAAATGCTTCCAAATTATCTTACCTCTCAGATATAATTCTCTTTGTCTATAAGGATGAAACTGTGTAACAAAAAATACACTTCTTTCTGCTTAAGTGTTGGAGGGAAGCCCATAAGCTAAGCTACCACATTTTCCCACTCTACCAGGATTTGTACAAAAGAAATGATTGGATCAAAAGAATACAGACCAAGACTCATGGTCAGCAGAGATCATCATATTCTTTTGTTGTCACAATCATCATCATAAGGGTCCAATGCTGTTCAGCAAAAGTCTTAAAAATAAAGTATGGGTTGTCTAAAAATTATATTTAGAAACAGTAAGAGAGAGGGTTTCATACTTTCAACAGTTGAGAAAGCTTAGATGTTTCTTCCTTTGCACGAGCCAAATCTCCTTCTAAATGCTCCTTCAGAAAACAAAATTATAGTGGATATAAGCTTACAACATGCAGCAATAGACAGACAGGCACATACAAAGATTGATGAAAAATAAGTGAGGAATGTTAACAAATCAAATCAATGCCAGTAAATTTGTAAACAAAAAATTTAAAACAACCTTGGCTTCAATTTCAGCATAATATTGTCCAAGAGCTGTCTGTAGATTTACAAGTTCAGTGTTCTTAGCATCTATTGTGCTCATACAGTTTGTAAGCTTCTTGTTGAGGTCATCAATGATTTCCCTGGATTTCAGAATTTCATTGTTGTTTGCCATCTTCAGTTTCTCCTGACTTGCAGTTGCCTGTTTCAGAGTTCTTTCAAGATGTGTTATATGATCCCTTAGATAATTATTGCTTTCACGTAGTTCTTCAATGATTTTGATATCCTCATCCATTTTTTCTGACTCTTCAGATTCCTAGACAAAAAACAGCAGGGTGAACATCTTTGAGTGTACTGGGGGAAGATTGATATACTAAATTCATCTGGAATGGATGAAAATACGTTCATTCATGCTTATTAGAGGTTGGAGGGGACAAAATGCAATACAAGTGGGAAACAATATATTTTGAGATAAACACGACAAATAGATTATGGTAATCAGTACATTGTCTCTAAAAATCATGCTCAATCATCATTGATAAGGCTCCAAAAAAATAAAGTGAAAAATGAAACCTTTTCTAACAAATGCTGTTTAAGACGGGTCAATTCTTGTACTGCTTTGTCCCTCTCGTTTTGTGTTTCCTTCAATTCTTTACTTAGCTTATGTAAGGATCTTTCCAAGTCTTCTTTCCCTGGAAACCTTTTGTAAGGATCTGGTAACTGCTCCTGGAAAGCCAAATTCCAAAACCCCACAAAAGAGAAGAAATGAAGACAACAATTAGTAACATGATTTTTGAGGCATACCCTGTAAAGTAAATATTGCGTTCAAGTTTTGGCTCACATCACTGTTACTGCTTGGAACCTTGTTCTGAATATGAGAATCATCAGGTGACATTTTACTAGCCATCCTACTTGATTTGAGGGCAACCTCAAGTTGATCTTTTTCCAACTAATAACAATAAGATAGAATTTATTAGAGTGCAGTCTGGAACACAACATAAAAAAAGTCATTATCCAACTTTGAGTGATAAGACAGACAGTAGATTTTTCTGTATTGCAATGAAAAACATTAATGCATAAATTTACTAACCTTAAGAGCACTGTTTTCCTTCTTTAAAGTTTCAATTAGTCTTTTGAAGCTATCCACAGAATCACCTGCTTCTTCATCTTCTCGTCTAGTCAACTCAAATTGCAGACGTTTTATTTCTGATATTTTCTCATTCAATTCATTGTGTAATTTGCTCACCTCATTTGTTGTCTTCCAAGCAATAATACAACATATGTATTGGTTAGATTAGATAACCAACAAACTATAATATAGCCTATTTTATCACATTAGATAACCAGATTCCTTGAAAAGACATAATATACTACTCAATGGAAGTCATCAAGGTAAACAAGAAAATGTTCTAGATATTCCCTCTCTATTTAAAATATATTATCTAAAGAAATAATGAAATGGAGAATTGAAATCATTTGAGAAAGCTGACTCGTATACTCTTTAAATTTCTAATCATATTGTTTTCATGAATCTAGGCAATGTGTTTATTCCCAAATATATATTTTCATTTGCTTCGTTTCAAAATATTCTCTGATTTTCTTCAATTCTTTTCTCTTCATTTAATAACAATTTCCATTCACAATCAAAGCAGTTTATCAATTGTGGATGACGTCTTATGGCAGTGAGCCAAAAATTCACCATAACATGTATGGAAGATGGCATTGTGGCAAATGTGGCTATATTTAAAAAAGTATAAAATACATACAAAAAAATGATTTCAATATATTAGGGACAAAAAAATTTTAGAAACACTAAGGAAATAAATTTCAACGTATTTCAGTCTGAAGATAAAAAAAAAAACTAACAAATGTAAACCATAAAACAATCTAATATAGTTATGAAATGGTAGGTAAAAATCATAGTCAACGCATGGTTAATATCTTATTTTATTTTTAAAAAATACTATCTATTCATTGTCTCTACTAATATGGTGTAAAAACATTTTTGCCAAAATCTTATAGAATTAAATCAAATTTATATCTATGTTATATAAACTCACTTTGTCTCTTTCCAACTTTAGCAATTTAAGCTCCTCCTGGAAAGACTTGTTCAATTTCTCTTCTTCTGGCATCAAAGAAAGATCAAGATTGTTAGCAGTTTCTATTTAAACATGCAAAATGATATTACAATCTAGATATTCTAAATGCAGAATAATTACCCTGGAATTTTAGCTGAACATTTGCCAACTTTTTACGTTCTTGCTCTAGTTCCAACTTCATTTTTCGTATCTCATGAGTATGTTGTACTGCTGCGGTGGCTGTGGGACTACTTTTTCCCTCTACCATATCTGTTTGCTCCTAGAAGGCATTCATACATCTGTTGTCAAGTTCACTCATCACTAAAAATAAAAATATAAATCCTATCAATTATTTTAAATCAAAATGACCAGTACCAAAAACAAAAATAGAAAAGCAAACAAAAACTTTTTTTTCCTTTATTTTTAAAAAAGTTCATATCATGCTTCTTAGGACTCCATTTAAAACGAATATACATTTGGACAAAAAAAGATCAAAATAGCAATACGAATGCAGACCACCTAATGGTAAATATTTCTGCATAAATTCATAATTTGAGGATAACAAAATATCCAAGATGTAGTTACCTTGTCCTTTACTTGTAAGTTTGAATGTTTAGATACCATCTTACTTTGACTAGCATCAGATTCCAAAGTAGATGTGGTTCGATTTTTTGTAGCATAACGATTTTTCATTTGAGTTGTGAACCTATGCAGTGGATTTGGTGATTGGTCATTACTTCCCTGCATAAATATTCAGAGTAATCAACAAGAATCCTGAGTTATGTAGTGAATCTTGATTCAGTAGTGCTACTAGAAACTAGAAAGAAAAAATTTACTGTGAATGGAAAGAAGAGTACAAGTCACATCAACCCCCCAGAACCTAGCTCCTATAAGGGTCCTCCGTTCTTATAAAAATTCCTAAAGAAGTAGCTCCAATACCTTGCTTGAGTGAAAAAACCACTCAACAGGGCATATATTCATATACATTCCATGTTTAATTTTAAGAGAAGTAAACATAAATGCAATTCCCTAAGTTTATAAGATAAGCACTATGCATTAATCTGAACATTCATCTATCCTATATTTTCAATACAGCAATTCCCAATATCTAAGATTCATTTCCAACAGTTACTAAAGAATATAACACTCATAATTTCACAAGTCTAGTGATTTAGAATATAGGATTACCTTGACTGTGTAAGCACCATTTGCAGATGCTGGACTCGTAGCCTCCAAATTCTGTTTTAATGAGCCATTTTCTTTATTCAATCTAACAATCTGATCCTGTGAAGTTGAAAGGGTCGGACAGTTAAACTTAACAAAGGGAAGTAATAAAATATCTACAATTAATAAGTTAGACAAATTGTTAATTGATTCTTTATGGAACCTCTGCTCTGCCTGAGATAGATATCACATAATGAAATATAATCCAACAATATATTTGAGAAAATAACAAACCTTTTGTTTGGGCATACGTGAGAAGGGATCCGAGTCTTGGAAAAAAATAAGGTCCAGGTCCATATTTTCTAAAGATATCATATATTCTTCAAATAGTGCATTACAACTAAGTTCACCTTATGTTATACAAACACAATATAAGGTCCAAATTGCGGATTGCAATGTGCCATGGATCCATCTTACAATGTGCTGGAAAGTAAGATTAATCATAATACTAGGATTGAAGTTGGGTGGAACAATTTGGCAACTTCTTAATCATAATTTGTGGACAAAAAGTTCCTATAAAAACTCAAGAAAATTGTATCAGACAAGATCACCAATGCTCTATGGCAGTGAGAGTAGAGCATTGAGTGCTGATGATAAGAGCAAAAATTAAGTGTAATGGAGATAAATATAAGGTGGACAAGAGGATTTAGAAGATTTAGGAATGACATTATTTGAGAATAAGTAGCTTATGCATAAGTCAAAATCAGCTTATGGAGAAATTAAATGACAGAGCTTCTACAAATTAGCTTGTGCATAAGCTAATTTTAACTTATGGGAGAAGTTTATTTATTTTTTATTTTCTTCTCCTATAATTGCTTATGGAGAAGATTATCCAAACAGAGGCATAGCTGAACATTAAGTAGCTCCAACAGTCCAACAAAGAAACATCAACAGAAAATTCAACATACTATTGGTAAATATATGTAGAAAAGTAATAACCAGCCATACCTCTCTTTCTTTTAATAGAGCTGCATAATTAACAGATAGTGCTTTAATTTCTGCCTCAGATGCTTGAAGTCTCTTGATTTCTGTTTTATATTGTTCTATCTACAAGAAATACAATAAAATTAAAAAAATTACAGCTTTAACCATAATAACAACCTACCTCTGACTAATTGAGGGGAATATATGTGCCATAAAATTTGAATACATTTCACTTTCATGCATTAGGTAAAAGAAAATTCTATAAATTTGCACTAGCTAGCAGCTAGCATGTTCTTTTATTTCATATGAGAAAAGGACTTATTAATATAGGAAAGGAAGATACAAAAAGGGAATAAGAAATCCTCTCAAGAACTCAATAGATGATTGCCATCTGAGAAGATTCTACCATTTCTTTCCAGCCAAATACACCAAAGAACCACAGCCTGAGAACACCCCAAAGTTTTTGGCGTCTTTGCTACAAATAAATCCTTTGAAATTAACACATAGGAGCTTTCGAAGGTCCACAGGACAAACAAACCGCGCTCGCCAAAAACACCAAACAATTTATTCCATTGATAAGATTCAGAACTGAGGAGTGTGAGAACTTCTGCGTGTGATAGCCGATAAGACCACTATGGTAGCAAAACTCTCTGTCCGAGCAATTGCCGCAACTACATACCTAGGGTATGAACTCCAATCCACACAATTTCGTGTCCGAGCAAGTGGTTTCATGGTTTGTCTTCTAGATAATTTGTCGAGTTATCTACACGATGTCACGCCTAGGGTTTTGAAACACCACTCTTAAATTAAACGCAATTATACGTTATCCTACTTCCACTCTCAAATTCTCAATCCAAATTTGAACTCTGTGCGATTCAATTACTCGTTGAGCATTCACAATCACACATCGCTAGCTAACATTCCAACGTTCCACGCCACATTCCTTTATCGCATCGCAAAAATAAAAAATAAAGAATCGTAGAGCCTCGCAGCGAATTTAATGACAACATTACCTCAGGAGCGTAGGGGTGATCTGATGTTCCGTTGGTGACCGCCGGCGACATAGGAAGCGATTTGGAATGCGCTGAGCTGTGAGAATTGCGGCGATCGGAGACGGCGGCGGTGTCGACGTCGGGAGGCAAAACGACGTCGTCTTCATCATCTTCTTCGGCGTAGTGAACGTCGAGGGCTATTTTATTCAAGTTCTCCTTGAAGTTGGCGATTGTGCCCCACATGGTTGAGTTGAGATTTGAATTGTTGATGTTAAATCTGTGATTGGGTGAAGGCGAGCACTGCAATTTCTGCGGATCTCGCCTTCGAATCTATCCCTGCCTTTTCTTAGCAATGCAATCTTTGGTCCAACTCCTTCCTTCCTTTCATTTTTTTTTTTTAATTTCATTAAAAATAAATAAATAATTTATAATTCTTTTTAGATATTAATTTATAAGCTATGATATACGTGGATGTATTTTCCACATAATTAACAAAGTGATGGTTTTAGCTACCAGCATGATATTTAAAAATTATAGAATTAAAAATTCTTTTTGCAGATAATGTTAAAAGTTTGTGTTCGATTTTTTCATATGATTTCATATATCTTAAAATTGATTGAAAAGTTTTGTTATCCTATATGTTTTGATCAATATAATGAAAAGCCAAATAATTTGCTTAAAGGATGTGTAAGAATCAAATATTTTTATGTTGTAAATTTTAAGAAATTCAGTCTGTTTTAATGTATGCATTAAAACACTCCTACTTTATAAAATTGCTCAATACATAATAAGACTCTTATTTACTATTTTGATCTAACTTTCTCATTTTCTCCCCTCTTTTTTTTTTCTTCTTTTAAGTTTATTTTGTTTTGCATGCTGCTTATTCTCAGTGGGTATTTGGATAAATGTTTATAAAATTGATTTTAAATGAAATTAATTTTTTAAAATTAATTTTAATTAAAATTGATTTTGAAGTGATGTAATTTATGTTTGGATGTTTTGATATAAAATCAAGTTAGAAGTAAAATTCAATACAAATCAAACACGATATGAAAATATATCTAAAATCAATTTTAAACTCAATCAATTTTTCAACACCAAACTAAATATCCATTTAATCATTCATAGATATTGGATTTGACTTGTTTCGACGTTTCACCCACTTTGAATTAATAAAAAATCGTTATGAAAATTTTCACAACCACCTTTTTAGACATTGCATAAATTTTCCTTCAATGGAAAACTTGTCTTTTTTATTTTATTTTGAATAATCTACACCTATATGAAGAATCATTGTAGTGCTTGTGAGTATTATTATTTTTCTTCTCTCTCTCTTTTCTTAGTTTTGACCTTTGTATACTTTTGATTATGAATTCAATGTATTGTCTATTACCCACTTCCCCTCTTCTTTAGAAAATCATGGCTCCATGCATACACATCAGCCTCGGAATACCACCTCTAAAATACCTCTCATGCATATTCTAATCCCAATGCTACCAAGTACAAGCAAGCCATCAGAAATATAATAGCTAATCGTTAGCCCTTAGTCATTTTTAGTGCCAACATAAAAGCCGCATCAGTCGATGAGCATCAATTGAATCAGTTGTGTCAATATGATGGTAAATGACTATTTTTTATATTCAATATTTTTAGCATAAACACTTAGTTTTCAAACCCTAGATTTTCATAACATCACATTTCTTTTTGGTTGAATTTGGTGTAGCTACTTTATGTTTACGACAGGGTAACCCTAATAGTAATGTTCTGGTGGATTGGCTGCTACATTATCTGAGTTCAACGAGCGTCATTGATTAAGTTTGTAGAAGATGATTTTTTATTATTTGTTCTGAAAATATATTGTAAATGCACACTTACTCGAATGAGATTTGTACTGTTTGTAGGTTCAATATGAACAGTTACTAGACACTATAGTTTGACATCTCTCACACTCTCCTTCTTCTCTCACTCTGGTACGCTTCCACTCTCATTTCTTATTTTTTCCTTCTTCTTTAATTTATTTTCATTTTGGCTTTCTTATGAAGGTTCTTTACGCTAAAACCATTGCATGTTATTTTGTGTTGAATAAAGGAATCCACTCCAAATTGAACAATTGTTAATCCTAACAAGTCAGCGATTGGGCGAAGCCTTTATTCGAAACAAGAGATTATATTTCACCGATATTTTTTCAAGTATATATATATATATATATATATATATATATATGCTAGTACTTATTAAGATTTCTGACATACTGGTATGGTACAGATCCATCTTAAGGTTCAACAAGGGTATCATATTCCACTCCTTAGACCTTAACTTTATTTCACCAAATCAAAACAAAATTACAAAAGAAAAACTAGATTTTAAGATGATCTTTAAACACTTCTTCAAGCAATTTTTGTCATGGATATCATCAAATTAGCAGTCTCAAATTTCTCCACCTTCATTATTTGCACAAGTTTCTTTTGAAACCTGATAAATACTTCATTTATAACTTGTGCCTCAAACTTTGCAGATAAGAGAGGCTCCATTGCAGCTCTTGTGTATGTGGCTATGAATTCAGCTCTTGTATTTCCATCAAGAAAAAAATCATCACCACATTCACTTACACCCGCGTCCCTAGGCACGGTGAAAACCTCTAATCTTTGAAGAAACAATGATTCTTCCTCCTTAATCAAATGCGTAATTTCCTCAATTGTAGGCTCATACGTTGGTATGTTAAAAGAGTCCAATTTTGCTTCTTCAATCAAACCCTGCAATGTATACCTTATTCTTAATTATAACGTGTTATATTTTAAATACTTAATTAATTTCAATAGACGGTGTTAGTAATTAATAAAAAAAATTGTTATATATTTACCTCCAAGAGCATGTCATTCAGTGTTTGGCTTATTACTTCCCAAAGGCTTTTTGAAAGAGTTTCATTTTTACAAGTGCAAGGTAACACTAAGACCATTGCTCCTCCAGGCACAAGTTCCTCCGAACGTGATTTTAGAAATGATTTAAAACCTTCTTGAAACTGCTTAAAGTAAGCTTTGTACACCTCTGAAGGGCTTGTGCTAACTATGTGACAGTTGCCCTTGTTAAGTGATTTTGTCTCCTTAGTCAACCCTGAGAATGGATCCTATAACCAAAATATGATAAGTAAGATCAAACACTAAGAGGGAGTTTGATTTGTTTTCTATGTTCATTTTTAAGTTTATTTTTTATTATTAATTAGAAAAATATCGTCTTGTTTTGCTTTTCTACACCCTTTTCTATGATTCTCCACAAGAAAAAATAAAGCAAAAACAATTTGACAATTATAAATAAACCAAACACACAATTTTTGTTGACTTAACATCTCAATCAGCTTAGAGGTTGAAAGAAAAAAAAATACAAAGAAAGAATTAGTTTATTTAACCTGAGAGAGCCAGTGTAGACTGTTGGCAGAATGAAAAAAGTTTATGGAATTACTGGGAAAGAGCCTCCCATGGAAGGATCCAGGGGTAGCATTAATAAAGCATGAACCAAACTTGTGTCCTTTATCTTCTTCCAATCTTGTATAGAAATCAGGAAGTGACTTGAAGATGGTATTGAAATCATTTCCAAATAAATCATTGAGATAAAATTGGAATGTGGGTGGTTCACGATTCAAGCGGGTGCATGTGGTATCAACAATATCAATAATATTTGATGTCACAAGAAGTGTGTTTGGTCCTACAGAGCAACCTAAATCTGCCACTTTCATGCTGTTTGGAGAAGAATCACGATACAGTGTTGTTATAGTTTCTTCAAGCATTGGTTTGGCTTTAAGCATTAGTTTTTTCTGCAATAAGATCAAAGTTAGATCAATATAGAAGGAAATGAAACAAATTAATTAGTATAAAGTTAAAAGATAGTATACTTGGAACGAAGAGTTGTTGGCATAACTCCTTTTTCCCGTGCCACCATTCATGTGAAGCAATAGCTCTCTTCCATTTGACGCACCCAATGAACCCATGATCAATATATCAAGTATCACCCTCCGACCGCTGATATATATATTGCACTTCAACATTAGCTTGAGACAATCTCACCTTTTATAAACTAAAGAAATTTATATGGACTCGTGATTTGTATGAAATAGAAAGGATAAAATTCAACGAGAAATAGAGTTAGATAGAAATAATTAAAAATAAAAAAAAATGGAGAATTTTTTATCACGTATTTGAATGAATCCAAATGTAAGCAAAAATAATAAATAATGTATATTTGCATGGCTTGTTGGTTCGACCATGCAAAAGAACTAAAGGGAAATTAATTTGAACCCAAGTGATAAAGGGTAAGTAAAAAGTAAAAAAAATATAACTAATAAAACAAATTAAAAACCTGTTGACAGATAATTGTCAAAAGTATTTAGTTGAGACATGTAAATTAAGATAGTTATCTCACTTTTTCTCTTACTAAGAAACTTGTTTGGGTCTTTTTAATTATAAATTTGCGAATATTTAGTTATCATTTTGATAAGTTACATGTGCTTATTGATAAATTATTTTGTTGAAATTTAAAATGGATTAAAATGAAATTTGGAGCAAAGATTGAGAAAGCATAAAATAAAAAATTGTAGCAAATTTGGCTTAAGCCCATACAATTTTGGCTTAAACAAAAATAAAATAGAGGGTAAAACTAAAGAGATTCACAATCTGCTTACGTTTGAAATTTTTGCCTTAAGCAAATTTTCATTAAAGTGTTACAATTTTTAGGATTTAAAGGAACTTCCTTGCACACGAAAAGACACCATTTGGTGAAGGAAAAGCTTCCTCATTTTCTCATGAGAAATGAGTAGCTAGATTTTTTCATTATTGGAGTTAGATAATAACTAAACCTTATTCTCTCATGTTACATTATGAGAGAGTGAGATTGATTTTTCCTTGTTGTGTCAGAAAGTTAGACCTAAACTAGTAAAATGCATAGAATTAATTAAGCAAGAAAGGAAGAGAAAAGTGTTACGAACTGGGTCCTGCCTTGCTCTATCTAGCCAAAAGATCTGCTAGCTTCTGCTTTTTTCCTATCTCCCCACTTCCTTGGTTTAAAGTTTTCAGTATTTATTGACCCTTTTGGATTCATAATCTATTTAATTTCTCAGTATCTGTTCAAACACTCCATTAATATAATTATCATTTTTTTTTCTTTGTCTTGTGATATATATATATATATATATATGATCATATCATCTTAATTACTATATTTATTCTTTTTCTTTCTATCTGTCAAATACAAATTGTTTATATATATTACTCCGTGCAATGCATCGCGCGTACGTTATTATTAATTTCATGTGTTTTAATTGATCTTACAAAGCCCAATTTCTCAAGCTAGAGGACCAGGACAAATTGCAGTGATGAATTCAAAAAACCTGTAGATGGTGTCGATATCGATGCTATATATACGCCTTGTTTAATTGCAACTTGCAGCGATCAATCTTCAAATTTGGCTGCAAATTAACAACGACGGATCTAGAAGTCTACCTAGGAGGGGGAAAAAGTAATAATTCAACAAATAATAGCTTACACGACAATATATACTAATTTTTGACATAAAATTAAAATTAATTCTTATTTCCAATGATAAAGACACTAATACAAATGAGACTTTTAACTACTATTCTAAATCTCATACCATGAAAGTTGTAAAACTGTCATTATTACGCGTGTTATTGAAAAATATAACTTTTGACGATGATTCACAAAATCGTCTTCGTTGATTTTTTTCTATTTTTTACATATATACTAAGATGATTTTTAATAAAAACCGTCTTTGTTTCAAGTGTTTTTTTTACATACATACGAAGATGGTTTTTAACCAAAATTGTCTTTGAATGTATGAATACAAAGATGTTTTTTGCTAAAAACTGTCTTTGTTTCTCGTATTTTTTTTTGTTTTGTTTTTTACATACCTATGAAAATGGTTTTTAACCAAAACCGTCTTTGTTTTTCATGTTTTTTTTTTTCAGAAGACGATTTTATAATCAATTAACTTAATTGAATTTACACTAAAATAAATAACAAAGACGAATGAAACCGTCTTTTTTTACACCACATTGAAGACTTTTTATTCTATAAAATAAATAACAAATCAAATTGTTAGTATATTAAAATTTGAAATGAGAGCTTAAAATGTGGAATTAACATGAAAAGGGATGAAATTGAAAAGAAAACTAGTTTCACCGTGCATGTTTTAAGAGGAAATTGAACAAGACTTTACAGAAATTGGCTAGGAACATAGATACGAAGTGGTTCTAATTCATACAATAATTTCTCCATATAGAAGATGTCAATGTGATTGTATTGTTCAAGGAGAAATTAAGAAACCATATAGACCAATAAGACCATTCTATTAAATTAAAGAGGACTCATAACCAATAACACCAGTTACATTCATTGTTGTGCACTCAAAATACGAAAGCGTAATAAAAATTTCTCTTTCCATTTTTTTATAATTGAAACATAAGTTTTTATTTCGTTGATATTGTTTTTAAGTAGAAAAATAAGCAAGTATATATTAATACAAGTCATTATTAAGATTTGTGACACATTGATACAAATCTCAAGCTTCAATAAGAGTACGTAGCATCTTCTACTACATAACTTAATTTCACCAAATCAAAACAAAATCACAAAAGAAAAACTACTTTTTAAGATGACCTTCTATTGAGAAACATTACTTCTTCAAGCAATTTTTGTCAGGGATATAATCAAATTAGCAGTCTCAAATTTCTCCACCTTCATTATTTGCACAAGTTTCTTTTGAAACCTGATAAATAATTCATCTATAACTTGTGCCTCAAACTTTGCAAACAAGAGAGGCTCCATTGCAACTCTTGTGTATGTGGCTATGAATTCATCTCTTATATTTCCATCAAGTAAAAAACATCACCACATTCACTTACACCCTTATCTACAGCTTTGAGTGATTGTGACCACCATCTCCATCTCTCAGTGTCCACCATCAACCAATGATGACCCTCTCCACCAGCCACCAACGTTGGTTCTCTCCACTACAACTCATAAAATCATCGACATTGGTCATCATGCATCTCCATCGTGCCACCTTCGCTGGACTAGGAAGTCTACGAGGTTGTAGTTTTGTTGGAGATTTGGTTATCCCTTTTTTTTCTTTCATCTCTACAATTTGGTTCATAGAGACCCTTTTCTCCCCCTTTTCCCTTTTATTGTATTGTTCTAAATCTATATTTGAATGAAATTTTTTTTACTCAACTTTTATGAATTTTGGATTCATTGTGGTTGTTCTTTGTTAATTTGAGTTTATGTTCATTGTTCTTCTCTTTGGATGGTTATTTCTTTTTGATTCGTACTTGTATTATACTTGTTAGTTGTGAAGAAATTTTTTTTTTAATGTTAAGATATCGTTTCTTATATAAGAAATGATTATGAAGTCACTTGGGTTTGCTTAGTGACAAAAAAATTAAGAACGATTTCTTCACAAATCATGGTTGGAGATGCTCTAAAAACCTTATATGAAGTTAATGTGTAAAGTAAATTTTAATTTTTTATTTAACCTCTTCTATTTGAAACACAAATTATGAAAATGAAAAATTATTATTATTAAAATTAAGAAATTTTTTATCAAAAGCTCATTATTTACTTTATTTAAAGAAAAATCTTAAAAAAATTAGTTTTACTTCATCTCTACTCTTCCATAATTTTCCCATGCAGTTAGAAACTTAAGATCACGTAGTTTTTTGAAAATTATTTATATATTAATTAATTAAAAAACTTAAATTTTATGAAATTAATTTGATTTTTTGTTATCTATAGGCAATAGCTAGTTTGATATCCCTTCGTTTGATTTTTTCTTCTCATAGGAGGATCCGGGTAAAACTATTAGCACGATTCTCGAAAATAGAAGAGGTAAAGAGAAGTTTGGACCAATTCACCTTTGACATTCAATGCATTAATTAGATCTGGGCCGGGTTACAACTTCCCCACCAACAAATATTAAAGAGTTAGGATATATACGAACAATTTTATTTTTTTCTTTTCAAAGGAGGGGGCCTAGCCCCCACAAGAGAAGAGGAAAAGAGGTTACAGAAACATCAGTCCGAACCTCAAAGACAGCCAAAACTAACAAAATCGGAAACTCCGAGACCATGCCTATACAGCAAAATAGGACGAAATGATTATTTGGAGTAGTTTTTTTTTTGTTAATTATTATTTGAAGATTAGTTTTGAATTATTATTTAAAAGAAGATAATTATTATGACTTACAAATTCAATTTCATTATCAATATTATGGCTTTTATTTTTTTAAGTTAAGTCGTAAAATATTTTATGATTTTAATTATTTTTTAAAATTTACTACTTTAAAATATATGATTAAATTTTTTTAATTGAAATTGTAAAATATTTTATAATTTTAATTTTTATTTAAAAAAATTTACGACTTTAAAGTTGTAGGATTTTTTATTTTATTTTTACGATTTTAAAGTTGTTAAATTTTTTTTTTATATAAAAGTCATAAATGAATTTATGACTTCTATTTTTTTCGTATATTTTTTTAGAAAAATTCGTTGGATCAATTATATTTTTTTGTATTTTTTTAAAATTGTAAATAAATTTTTTAATTTAATTATTTATTAAATAA
>PYAF01001061.1:1017978-1030167 GCA_007407185.1 Glycine tomentella
GAAAAAAAACTTTAACTATTTTGAAGTTGTAAAACAAAACAAAACAAATAATTCTATGACTTTAAACTAGTAAATTAAAAAAAATAATTGAAATAGTAAAATATTTTACTACTTAAGTTAAAAAAAATAGAAGTTTTAACATTAATTATGACTTTCAGTTTAAAAGTCGTAGTGTTTCACCAACAAAATAGTTTATTATTAGGTTGGTCTATATTGTAATACAAAGAGATGTGAAATTTCATATCAATAAAAATGAAAAGATGGAAATTATATCGGTAAAGACAAGATACATAAATTAGAATTTCAAAATTTTAATTTAAGGTATGATGTTAGATTTATTATTGCTGAAACTTCATTATCGTAAATGTTCCTGATTTATCCCCTGGGATACACTACGGCCTCTCTAAGGACATGCAACCGGAAAAAACTCTCATATTGCTAGCTTTGTGGAAGATAGATTGCACCATAGAGGCAGACTCATGAGTTGGGAGACACCACTTAAGATTAATGGTCACCATTGAATTCTACCAAAGCTTTTTAAACCCCCTAGACCGGGCAATGTCCACCGCAAAATCAATATTATTTCATATAAAATTTTGCCTAAATTATACTCCTCGGGACCGATATATATATGCTCGGATGATCGAGACGTTATGCAAACAACTCGTCATCATATCACATCATCATCAAAAGGTAAGGTTGATGGACCCAATGATCCACAAATATTCGTATACAAAGGGCTAAATTCTTGAAATAAGATAAGCTGCTGAGTTGAGGGTCGGAATTTCTTAACAGATATGGTGTCAAACATACAACTGATATTGGAGCAGCATGATAGAGGTTGACGAGAAGGAATTAGGCTGGACAAGAGTTTATATATATAATCGACGTACCCTTGTGCAGGTTAAAATTAAAAAGAAAAATATATAACTTAATAAAATAAAAAACATGTTCACGTGGCGTGGTGAGGTGAGGGGTCAATAACTCCTCATGCAAATTAAGATTCTAATATAGAAGAGCTGAGTCCAATAATAGCAGCAATATTGTATTCTAATGAACGCATGGATCGAGCATACCACACGTCCACACACATATATATTATCTCATTTTCTTTTCTTTAACAAGATTAACTACGATTCTCATAAGAGATGTAAGATTGATCCAATATGAGAAAAGGGTGAAGAAAAAAGGGAGGAGTTACGTCAAATCCCCATATAATAATTCTAACAAACTAACATTTACAGATATAAAAAACTACCATTCTCATTACTCCAAAATTTTGAGAACTGTTTATTTTTAAACATCAATTACGTTTGGAAATTAACATAATGCACAACATTCAGCTAGCAAGAAATTGAAGGATGAGAGAAGTCTTACAATTAAACTGAGTCGTGCCTTGCCCTCTCTAGCCAAAATATCCGAAAGCTTCTGCCTTTTTCCTATATATCTCCCCACTTCCTTGATTTAAGTTTTCAGTATTTATAAACCCTTTGGATTGATAAATACTACTATTTATTTGTTTAATTTCACAGGGACATGCAGCCTGGCTTAGATAAGTTGAGTTATTGCAGTGACCAATTTTCAAATAAGGCTCTGATGATTTTAAGCCTAGCTTAATTGCAATAATCATTTTTCAAATTAGGCTGCAACTGCAACAGGCAATAATGGAGCAGCAAGGCAGTAGCCATATAACGTACCAAACAAAGAACATTGAACACGAAAAAAACGTTTCTTAGGCCTACACACTTTAATAGGAAAACCTTTCATTCTATGCCAAATTAAAGGCATGACTAGAGGCCTCCAAGGTTTCAAGGCATCTTCAAAATGTCCATGTTAAATGGTCCAACTAGGGATGGCAAACGGGCCGGTCCACAAAAAAAATGGGACAGGCTGGCCGGGTCTGCTTTTGCAAAGTGGACTGGAAATGCTAGTCCGCCCAGTTTTAATGAGGGTCAGCGAGCTAGCGGTCAACCCGCCTAAAAAATAAAAAAATTAATTTTAAAAAAATTTATAAAAAAATACAAATATGATAATTAAAAAAATACAAAGTTAAATAAAAAGTAAATAATTTAAAATTAATGTTAAATAAATTATGTCATGTGATAATTCATAAAATTACACTATTTGCAAATGAAATTTATGGATCTAAACTATCCAAAGTGTAATATGTTAGTAATGAAAGACTATTTGAAAGTATCATTATCATAAACATTTTAATATAAAAACTTAGAAGTTAATTATGAGAGTGCAAAAGAGTATAAATTAAAAAGAATATTCCTATTTCAAAATATGTTAAATATATCTATTTAATTTCAATATTTAATATTTTAAAGGCCCAGCGGGCTGACCCCCCCCTCCGCGTTTGGCCCGCAATTTTGCGAGTCGGGCTGGTCCACCCCGCTTTTGATTAGCGGACTAATATTATCAATTCCAATTAGCATTTTTTTTGTGGGCTGACTCGGCGAGCTAGGCCCGTTTTGCCAACCCTAGGCCCAACTTAGCATTTTAGGCAAAATTGATAAATTGAACTCTTATTTGAAAAATTTAATCAATTTCAATTCTTATGGTGAATGTTAGCACTTAGCACACTCTCTAGAACACTTTTTTTCCAACACTCTCTTTTTGATTGAAATTGATTAAAAATCACTTATTTTGATGGGTCTCACTTTTAAATCGGGATAGAGAACAATTAAAAGAGAAATGAAACACATCAAAATTGATAGACAATAAATTTAAACCAATCACATAGAAAGTATTAGAAAGAGAGTAACAAATAGTGTTGTTAACATTTCTCAATTTGATAATTAATTACACTTTTTGCTCTATTATGATTTGTGAATTTTGGCTCTCAATATTTTTCAATGCATTTTGTCCTTTATTTTCAAATTTTTCTTTTAATCCTTTAGTTGACTGTTCATTCTTGTTTAGTTGACTATGATGTGATTTTATTAACAGCTAACGAAATGTTTTTACATCGACATGACAGTACCGTACACGTGACATTGACATGACTGCTAACAATGTGGCTAACATTCAGTTGACACAACTGTTTCATTGATGGTAAATTTTAACCTCTCATGTGAGGGGCGGCTAAGAAGAAACTGCCAAAGATATATAGGAATCTTGTAGAGAAGTCAAAAGAATTACATAATGAGACGAGTGAGCGATTAGCTTGTACAATCCACCCACTACTTCAACCGAACCAATCATCCTAGAAGTATTTGTGTCCTGTATAAGACAACCAGTGGAAGAGAAAATAAGTGTTGTAAGGTAATGAAGAGACGAGTTTTGAAACAGATATCAGATTAAAGGAAAAATCTGGAAGATAAAGAATATCAGTATGATAGAATGACTTAGAGAAAAATACGCTGCCAGAATAATGAGCAAAAACCTGTGGACCTGAGGGTAATCTAATAGAAATTGGCAAAATTTTCTAGTATGAAGAGAAAGAAGAAAGGGAGGAGCTTACATGGCCATTGACGCCTGAATTAAGTATCCAAGAGGTGGATAAAATAATTGTTAAAAATAAGATACGGATGAATAAATGTTTTCTTTTTTTTATTTTTCCTCTTAAATGAAATTTATTTATACAAATGAATATAACAAATATTCCATAATAGGAAATAAAATAACAATTTTATCCTACCTAAATTGAATGTTAACAATCAGTTTAAAGTTTAAAATTAAATAACTTGTATTTCTATCTAAAATAACAATATTTTAAATTTAAAAACTTTCTTTCAACACTCCCATTTGGTGCATGAAGTGCTTCAGGGCAGGCCTGTGAAGGATTCAGAACAGTGTAACTGATTTCACAACAATGACCTTCAAATGAAATACGCGCATGAAGATTTGAGATACGAGAAATGATTTAGAACAATTACATGTTCAATTCAATAGACTTCAGAGTTGGTCTGTGAAGAATTTAGAACAGTGCAATGAGCTTCACATCAATGACCTTCAAAGACGTGCATGGAGGCTTCCAAAACAAGGTACAAGAAGGATTCAAAACAGGTTTACGTTGTGTTGTTTGTGTTGTTTTCGGGAAGAAGATTAAGATACGGGAAGAGATTCATGCCGGGACTGAAAATGCGAAGGTTATGTGAGGCAAAGATGGAGTTCATGATAATAATAATTATAATTTGTAGAGGAATCAAAGAAGGTAAAGGTTAAGGAGGAGAAATAAAAGTGAAATATGGTATTGATATGAAAAAAAGAAAAAAAAAAAAGAGATGTAAATTTGAGAATATAAAGAAGCAAAACTCTTATAGCAGCTAAAGATAATTTTTTTCATGGGGGATACCATGACTCTCATTTCATGGAGGGAACCATGATTTTTTCCATGAGAGATACAATGACTCTCATTCATGTAGTGAATCAGTAATATCATGTTAAAAAAAATCATATACTGATAAATAAATGTTTTCTTTTTTTATTCTTCCTCTTACATGAGTTTTATTTATAAAGTAGATATAACAAATATTCCATAATAATATGAAACAAAATAACAATTTTATCTTATCAAATAGAATGCTAACAACCAATTTAAAATTTAAAATTAGAGAGCTTGTATTTCTATCTAAAATAACAATATTTTAAATTTAAAAACTTTCTTTCAACAATAATTTTGGGGAACTAATGGTTAAATTTTTTGAAAAGTACCTACAATTGGGGAATGAGAAGATGGTTGTGATGTGCTACTCTGATGATTGACACGAGGTTGTGCTTGTAGTAAAGCATTCTGGTCTGAGTGTTGGATGATGGCTAACAAGGCTTGATATTGTTGATTTGTGAACTGAAAATTAGAATCATCAGAGGCATCCACATCCTCAGTATTGTCACTAATAGTTGCTACATTATTGAAAGCAGAGGAAGAATGTTGCTGATTAGATGAATTGTATGGCTGGGAATTATAGGTCTGCAACGAATTCTCAAATTTGTAATTGCTGGTTACATGCTGATCTTGGTTTGAAATGTTAGCTAGATTACCCACTCCAAGATTCACATTGAAATTTCCACATCAGAAGTGCATTGCATGAACACTTTGTGGCACATGAACAAATCGGTTCTAGTCTGAAATTATTAAATACAATTTGAAATTTAGTGAAATAATTTGTCGCTGGAAGTTCTCCTTGCTTCATGTTTGAGAATTCTTGTTGCAAACCATAAATACACATTAAGTACCCTTGAGAAAATCCTTGATACCTTATCAAAGAAGGCACAAAGACAGAACATGAAAGAGAAACAAACTTTTATATTATTATGACTTTGTGGCAATACACGAATGTTTTATACAGGAAAAAAATAAAAGGAAAAGCTAATAACCCCGACTGACTATTAGAAAACAGATTTTAACAACCAAACTAACTTAACTGACTATTATTAGCTAAGAAGATCTTCTATTGAACAACACCTCTTCAAGCATTTTTGGTCATGGATATCATAAAAGTAGCACACTCTAATTTCTCCACCTCCATTAGTTGCACAACTTTCTTTTGATACCTGATGAATACTTCATTTATAACTTCTTCACCAAACTTTGTGGAAAGGAAAGGCTCCATTGCTGCTCTTACGTGCTTGGCCATTAATCCGGCTTTTATATTTCCATCGAGAAAAGAATCATCACCAGCTTCATTTATGCCTTCAACCCAAGGCAAGATTAAAATTTCTAGTCGTTGAACAAAGAATGACCCTTCTTCTTGAATAACATGCCTAATTTCTTCAACTGTAGGTTCATACACTGGTATGTTAAAGGAGTTCAAATTTTCTTCTTCAATCAAACCCTGTGGTGTATATATTCCTAATTATAATGTGTAATATTTTAAAAACTTAGTCGATTTCAAGAGATACCTTATAGAAATTAATAAAAAAATGTTATTTACCTCCAAGAACATGTCATTGAGTATTAGACTAATTAATTCCCAACCGGTCCTTCTTGGAGTTTCATGATTGCCGAGAACCACCAAGAGCATTGCTCCTCCAGGCACAAGTTCCTCTGAACGTGATTTCAGAAACAAATTAAAATCTTGTTGAAACTGCTTAAGGTAAGCTTTGTATACTTCTGGAGGGCTAGTGCTAACTATGTGACAATGGCCCTTGTTAAGTGATTCTGCCTCCTTAGTCAACCCCAATAATGGATCCTACAACCAAAATATGAGATAATTATATAAAAACAAGCATTTTGAGTGTATTTGATTTTTTTACTATATATTCATTTTTAACATGTATATTTTTACTTTTCAACCATTTCTTAATCTCAAAAGAAAACAAAATAAAAGGAAAACCATTGCACATTAGTTTAGAAGTAGAAACAGAAAACAAACCAAACACAATACTAGTTTTGGTCGACCATAACATTTCAATCAGCTTAGAGGAAAACAGAAAAGTGATTTGACCTGAGAAAGCCAGTGTAGACTGTTGGAGGAATGAAATAGGTCTATGGAATTACTGGGAAAGAGCCTCCCATAGAAGGATCCAGGGGTTGCATTAATAAAGCATGAACCAAACTTGTGTCCCTTATCTTCTACCAATCTTGTATGGAAATCCGGAAGTGACTTGAAGATGGTATTGAAATCGTTTCCAAATAAATCATTGAGATAAAATTGGAATGTGGGTGGTTCACAATTCAAGATGGTGCATGTGGTATCAACTATGTTAATAATATTTGATATCACAAGAAGTGCATTTGGTCCTACAGAGCAACCTAAATCTGCCACTTTCATGCAGTTTGGAGAAGAATCATGATACAGTTTCATTATAGTTTCTTCAAGTATGGGTTTGGCTTTAAGCATTAGTATTTTCTGCAATAAATTAAAATAAAAGTTGGAACAATGAACAAGAAAAAGGAAACAAATTTAGCGATAAAAAAGATAGTACTTGTAGTGTGGAGTTGTTTGCATAACTCCTTTCTCCCTTGCCACCATTCATGTGAAGCAATAGCTCTCTTCCATTTGATGCACCCAATGAAGCCATGATCAATGTGACAATGTCTATCAAGTATCATCCACACTGACTGGCTGGTATATATATTCTACTTCAATTGCGATTCAGGAAAATAGAATAAGAAATACTAACAAGAGTTTATTCTAGCGAAAGAGGTTAGTCTCACGTAATGTAACGAACCAAGGTTGAATCCCAGTGAAAGATGTACTAATGCATCAGATAAGGGTTAGGATCTCCCCACCAACAAAAATTAAAATAAGAACATAAAAAATGATATTTAAAAGAGAATATCACTCTTTCTGTTATGGGATGGAGGCTTATCTTCTGTGGTCCCATACGCTGCATTTTATTATAATATCTTCATCCCCTCCTTACTCCAGCGCTTAGGTTGATATTATTCTACTCTCTCTCTCTTACTCTTTTAAGCCCTCCCCAATTATTGTTGACAAAATCATTCTATACAATATCATATTATTCTTCATTGTGTTAGTAAATATCAAATCAGATATGGTTGAATACGTTACAATACAAGAGCGCACCCTTTTCTTTCACAGACCGGCTCTCTCACTTTTATTTTTTTATTTTTCAAATGATTGTCGTTATCTGTTTGATTTATTCATTTAGATTCTACTAGAAAATTCGATGGGAAAAGGTTAATACATGTCATGAAGCTACATCTCTTGCTTAATTTTTTACAACGCATACATGCACGTTGCCAGTATTTATAGACCCTTCTGAATTGATAATCTGGTTAATTTCACCGGGAAAACTTGGGCTTAGATATATGTAATTGCAGTGATCAATTTTCAAACAAGTCTGCAAATGATGATGATCATCATCATCATCATGTTACACATGCACCTAGTTTAATTGCAGTCTTCAATTTTCTTATTGGACTGTAACTGTAAAGAACATAGTAGCAGTCTAGCAGACAGGCAAATAATGGAAGCAGCCATTCCAAATTCCCAAATGGTCCCTGGATGGATCTGTGACTTAGCCCAACAATTCTAAAATCAAGCAAAGAACAATGTCTAGGAAAGAAGAATGTTTTTCATGACCTATGTACTTCCTCTAGACTCTGAAGTAAAAATAACTACTTTTCAAGATAGAAGGTAACTTTTTTGTTTATATATAAGTCTTGAGAAAGTACGTGTTAACAGACACCGCAGTTTGTTTAAATTTTAAAAAAATAACTTTTTAAGAAATAAGATTAATTTCTTAAAATAAATAAATAAAACTAATTTTTAAGCAAAAATAATTTAAACAAATACACTAAAAACACATAAGACACTAGACATCTCCAAGGTTTGATCCCATGGCTCAAAATTCAAAACATCCATTTAACAAACCAAACTTTAAAATAAAACAAAAAAAACAAAAAATAGACATATCAACAGAGGTAGTCGCGGCAGAGTTCCGAAAGGGGGAAGGGGGTGAAGACCGTGAAGTGTGGCGGAGAAAGAAGAAAGAAAAAGAAGCACGTATTAGATAAGGAGAGAGGAAGGAGAAAAAAAAATTATACGATTAAATGTGCATATAAGGATTAAGTGTTGTTTTGTTTTATTTGCAAATATACCTATTAAAATATTGACCCATACAATTATTTGCAAAAAATAACCATGTTTATTTTTACCAGGATGATAATTTGATGTTACTGTTTGTTTTGTAATACTTTAATAATCTAATAAAATAATTTTGTAATCTTGTAAGTCAAAAAGTATCTATGGAATCGCCAGTAAATGCGAGACTATCTGGTGTCGAATACTCATGCGCAGAACATGATATTATAATAAAGGTTTAAGTATATTTTTTAGTTCATTATCTAAAAATGTTTTTTATTATTATTTTATTAGCTGATATTTTTTAAAAAAATTTAATACTTATAATTTATTTAATCCGTTAAGGGATGACTTGATTAACTTGTTATATTATTATTTAACGGATTAAGATTAATTAACAGATATCAATAGTAAAAAAAATGTTAGATAGGAAAAAAAAAACAGATAATAAAAACTGAAAAAATTAAACTATATTATATGTGTCAAAAACATATTTAATTCTATGATAAATTAATATGTGAATTGTTGTTTTTTTTTACACATGCGAATTGTTATTTGTGCACGGGATATTTGCAATTGTTATCTGTTATTATGCTAAGCACTTATAAGCTTTTATCTCTCTCTTTTTTTTCAAGTAGAAACATATGTATTACAATTCATTTATATGATTTGTGACATACTGATGTATAGATCAAAAGCTTGAACTAGATCAGCGCCTTCTATGCCTTAACTTTATTTCACCAGAACAAAACAGGTTCACAGACGAAGAAAAACTAGTATTTAAGATATTCTACTGAGCAACACCTCTTCAAGCATTTTTTGTCATGGATATCACAAAAGTAGAACTCTCCAATTTTTCCACCTCCATTAGTTGCGCAAGTTTCTTTTGATACCTGATGAATACTACATTTATAACTTCTTCACCAAACTTTGCACACAAGAGAGGCTCCATTATTGCTCTTGCGACCTTGGCCATGAATTGGGCTTTTATATTTCCATCAACACCTTCACCTAAGCCTTCATCCCAAGGCAAGATTAAAATCTCTAATTGTTGAAGAAAGAATGACCCTTCTTCCTGAATCGCATACCTAATTTCTTCAACTGTAGGTTCATACACTGGTATGTTAAATGAGTCCAATTTTTCTTCTTCAATCAAACCCTGTGGTGTATATATTCTTAATTATAATGTGTAATATTTTAAAGACTTAATTAATTTCAAGAGACACCTATTGTTAATTGATAAAAATAATTTTATTTACCTCCGAGAGCATGTCATTGAGTACTAGGCTAATTATTTCCCAACCGGTTCTTCTGGGAGTTTCATTCTTGCCAAGAAACAGTAAGACCATTGCTCCTCCAGGCACAAGTTCCTCCGAACGTGATTTCAGAAACAATTTAAAGTCTTGTTGAAATTGCTTAAGGTAAGCTTGGTATACAGCTGGAGGGCTTGTGCTAACTATATGACAGTGGCCCTTGTTAAATGATTCTGCCTCCTTAGTCAACCCTAATAATGGATCCTAAAACCAAAATATGAGTTAAATATAAATACAAGCATTTAGATTGTGTTTGATTTGTATTATATATTCATTTTATAATCATGTTCTTAAAAGTAAGTTTGAAGGACTAGATTTATATATATATATATATATATATATATATATATATATATATATTTTAAAGTTTGAGGATCAAATTTATCACTATAAAAACCACTTTTTTCTTTCTTTTTTATAATGTAATATTTCTATATTCATTTTTAACATGCATATTTTTAATAATTCTTAGAAAGGAGGGATTAATTTCACATTTTTTCTAAGTTTGAAGATCATATTTATTGATATGAAAGTATAGAAATCTTGATCATATTTAACCAAAAATATAGGAATTTAAAAACACATTTTTTTCTTATAAAAAAATCGCTGTATTTTTTACTTTACTTTGTTTTATTACCATTTCTTAATCCCAAAAGGAAAATATATATCCAGTTAATACTATTGGACATTTATTTAATTAAAAGTTGGAAATTGAACAGAAAACAAATTAACCAATCAAAATACTAGTTTTGGTGGACCATATATATATATAACATCTCAAGTTCTCAATCATCTTAGAAGAAATATAGAAAGAATTAGTTTATTTAACCTGAGAAAGCCAGTGTAGACTGTTGGCGGAATGAAAAAGGTTTATGGAATTATTTGGAAAGAGTCTCCCATGAAAGGATCCTGGGGTAGCATTAATAAAGCATGAACCAAACTTGTATCCCTTATCTTCTTCCAATCTTGTATAGAAATCAGGAAGCGACTTGAAGATGGTATTGAAATCGTTTCCAAATAAATCATTGAGATAAAATTGGAGTGTGGGTGGTTCACAATTCAAGCCCATGCATGTGGTACCAACAATGTCAATAACATTTGATATCACAAGAAGTGCGTTTGGTCCTACAGAACAACCTAAATCTGCCACTTCCATGCAGCTTGGAGAATAATTGCTATACAGTCTTGTTATAGTTTCTTCAAGTATATGTTTGCCTTTAAGCATTAATTTCCTCTGCAATAAACTTAGTTAAAATTAGATCAATAGAAGTAAAGGAAATAAATTAATATAAAGAAAAAAAAAAGATAGTACTTGTAGTGTGGAGTTGTTTGCATAACTCCTTTCTCCCTTGCCACTATTCATGTGAAGCAATAGCTTGCTTTCCATTGATGCACCAAACTTCTATCAACTATCACTCGCCGACCACCGAGATATCGTACTTCAAAATTAGCTTGAGACAGTCTCACATTTTGTAAGATATGGAGAGGATAACACTAAAAGAGAAATAGAGTAGAAAAGATATTTTATTTGGATCAATAGAAATAAATTATAAAGGAAAAAAGTAGAGAAATTTCTCACATTACTTATTTAAGATGAGAGGAATTGTAAGTGAAATAAATATATGTATTATGTATGAAGAATAATACAAATTAAATATTTTATTTTATATAACTAAAACTTATAATAAATAAATATTTTCAATATATAATTTAGGGACAAAATGTTTTGAGTCTCTATATTTTCAGTCAGATATGATTAAGGTTCTTAGATTTTTATATTGATGAATTCAATCATCAAATTTTAAAAAATATATGAATTTAATCTTTCTTTTATGAGAATTTTAGTAGTCACAATCACAAGACTAATAGAAAAAGAGATGAAAACTTCACAATAAATGTTGTGATCAAATGCCAAGAATAGAAACTTCATAACAAATGTTTGTTACTTCAGTTAAAATATTAATTCTTATATATGACAATGTGAGACTTATTTTATAATTTTTTAAATGCCAAAAATTCATTCATAATGACTAATCTATGTCAATCTAGTATTTAAATGAAAGCATGGACAACCATGACTTTTTTAAAAAAAATTAACTAATCTATATCAAAAAAATTTGTTGATCACTTTAAGTGAACTATTTTCTCCCTAATTATATATTTTTTATTTATAAATTTCAAATCCATGACTTTACTTAAGAAATTTAAACTTGATTTCACTTTTACAATGTTTGGATTTTTTTTCATCTTTGATATTTAACAAGTATCTTAGACTGTGCATGATATAAAATAAATATTTATTCTATATAAATAAAATTTAAATAAATAAATATTTTTAAATATATAAATTATATTATAAATAAAATTTGTCATAA
>PYAF01001061.1:1030267-1044852 GCA_007407185.1 Glycine tomentella
TTCAAATCCATGACTTTACTTAAGAAATTTAAACTTGATTTCACTTTTACAATGTTTGGATTTTTTTTCATCTTTGATATTTAACAAGTATCTTAGACTGTGCATGATATAAAATAAATATTTATTCTATATAAATAAAATTTAAATAAATAAATATTTTTAAATATATAAATTATATTATAAATAAAATTTGTCATAAATAATATTTTTTAACATATAAATTATATTTTAGATTTAAGATAAATAATTTATATTATAATATAATGTTATTTTTAATTATTGATAATTTTAAAAAAAATATTGAAATTTAAGTTATAACTAAAGATAATAAATTGACCGATAGAGATTTTAAAAAGTTCCTAAAAATGATTTTGTCAAAGAAAAATAGCTCAAAATACTCTCACGAGAGAAAGACGTACAGTTAAAAAATACTCTTGTTTAAGGTATTTGTTTAACATAATTACTTTAGTTTATACATATTGATTTTTTTTCAACAAGATTAACCACGATATATTCTCATAATTAAATCCAAAGCATTGAAAACTTATTTTAAACATCAATATTTGTGTTCGGAAACTACGTTTAGTGATGAGAGATTGATTTCTCCTAGCTGCGTCAGAAAGAGTTAGAACTAACATAATGTGCATTTAAGCAAGAAAGGATGAGAAAAGTCTTACAAACTGAGTCCAGACTTGCCCTATCTAGCCAAAAGATCTTCTATAGCTTCTGCTTTTATCCTATCTCCCACTTGCTTGATGTAAGCTTTCAGTATTTATAACATCGCCTTAATTTGGATTGATAATATAACTGTTTATTTTCACTGGTCAACTTGGCTTAGATTCAGAGAATTGAATTGATCAACTTTTTTTTTTATAAAAAAAACGTGATGACGTTAATTACGCCTAGTTACAACTTTTAATTAATCACCGTTGCAGGCCGGGAATGGAATAGCATAAGTCAACAGCCATCTCGAATTCCCAATTGGTCCCTGGATCAAACAAGGAACTTGAGAGAAAATGTTTCTCAAAAGTCAACTTCTATAATAATACTTACCTACTATAAAAGTTACATTACAGATAGTTTCTAGATTCATGCATGAATGCCTTTTAATAAACTCAAATAAAAAGGTCAAGTATTTTTAACTTTTGAGCCAAAGTGACCCATTCTGCAAAGTGAAAAGAAAATGACATTAGTAACATTTGGGACTCAAGTTAACCCAATCGGATTATTAATTGAATAATCAGAGTGATAAATTCAAAATCAAAACAAACTTCTAACCTAAGAATAGCTAGGCCTAAACAAGATAAAAGAGGGAAAAGAAACAGAATGTTTAACTCATTAATTGTGACTCAAATCAATTTGATTAATGTATTGTTTGATAACCTCGTTCAATTTTGCATCTCCGAACACTAATAATGTTCAAAACTCTTCAAGACTCAGTTATATGCATCACAATTTTTATTTTATTTTTATCTCAGAACATAAGTTTTTATTTCACTTATTATTTTCAAGTAGAACACAAGTCTTTTTTAAGCTTTGTGCATACTGATACAGATCTTTTCAACAAGAGTAGCTTCTTCTACTCAACTTTAATTCAAATCACAACAAATTCAAAAAAGAAAAACTAGATTTTGATAAGATCCATTGAGAAACACCTCTTCAAGTGTTCTTTTTTGTCATGGATGTCACAAGCATATCATACTCCAATTTCTCCACCTTCATTAGTTGCACAAGTTTCTTCAGAAACCTGATGAATAACTCATTTATAACTTTTGCCTCAAACTTTGTGAATAATCTCTTGTGTATTTGGCTATTAATTCGGCTTTTATATTTTCATCACCACCTTCATTTATACCTTCAACTCAAGGAAAGATTAAAATCTCTAATCGTTGAACAAAGAATGACCCTTCATCCTGAAAAAAACGCGTCCAAATAGTTTATATAAGGATGACGATCGATTCTCAAGCTAAAGTTGAATTAGGATATATGTGGGTGGGTGATATATACTTGATCATGGATTCATTCGGTGCATCAATGGGAGGAATCAGCTATTCCTTCACATGAATGTTGGCACGGGAGAAACGAGTTATACAAACAACTCCTCACTACAGGTACTACTATATCAGTTCATCACTACTGTTTGTAATTTTGTTTCCTTTTCTTTATACATATTGATATAATTTTGATTTTGTTGCAGAGGAAAATAATATCCAACTAATGTCAAACCCATACTAGAAGAGAGTATAACGAGACTATGATTGCGATTATTCTCCAAAATGCATGAAAGTGGTGGATTTAGGGTGCTCTGTAGGACCAAATACGTACACTTATTGTGACATCAAATATTATTGACATGGTTGATAATGCAAGCACCCGCTTGAATCGTAAACCACCCACTTTCCAATTTTATCTCAATGATTTATTTTGAAATGATTTCAATACCATCTTCAAGTCAGTCCCTGGTTTCTATACAAGATTGGTAGAAGATAAGGGCTATAACTTTGGTCCATGTTTTATTAATGCCACCCCTGGACTATGGGAGGCTTTTTCCCAGTAATTTCATAATTTTTTTTCATTCCTCCACCAGTCTACACTGGCTTTCTCAGGTCAAATAAATTAAACTTATTCTTTTTTTCCCACACCAAGTTGATTGAGATGTTATGGTGGGAAAAAACTAACTAAATGTTTGAGTTTATTTATCATATTTTGGTTATATAAGATCCATTATTGGGGTTGACTAGGGACACAAAATCACTCAACAAGGGCAACTGTTAACTAGTTAGCACAAGCCCTCTAGAGGTATACAAAAGTGTTAAAAAATAGATACTCATTTGTTTCGTTCATTTCTTTATTCTCTTTCATATATTTTCCCGTAACATGAGATTTTTATATATAAGAGAGAAATTTAACAAAATGCTAATATTAAGGAATAATAACAAATTGATCTAATCTTAATTCCTATATAAATTTAATAATAAAAAGTTGTAATAACCTAATAAATCCTAATAATAATTTGAAATTAAATTCCACAATTCAACACTCCCCCTTAAGTTGAAGTTGTAATAACCTAACAAATCCTAATAATAATTTGAAATTTAAATTACAAAATTCAACACTCCCCCTTAAGTTGATGCATGAATATCGGTTATGTCCAATTTGCCATTTGCTTCTTCAAACACTCTTTCATTAATAACTTTGATCAGCAATATGTTCAAGAGGTGCTTCAGGATAGTCCACATCATGTGCTTCGGTTATGTGAGAAAGAAAATTGAGATACGGTAAGAGATTCAGAACAATAACATGTTCATATCAATAGACTTCAGGGATGGTCGAGTTTCACATCAATGACCTTCAAATGGAATATGGAAAATTGAGATACGAGAAGGGATTCGGAACAATCAAATGTTCATGTCAATAGATTCCGGGGTTGGCCTGTGAATGATTCAGAACAATGCAACGAGCTTCACATTAATGACCTTTAAATGGATAGAGAATGATTCAAAACGAAACCAAAATTGTAAAGGTTATGCGAGGCAAAAATAAAATTTATGATAATAATAATCATAATTTGTAAAGGAATCGGAGAAGGTGAAAGTTAAGGAGGAGATAGATAGTTGGTATAAGTGGAGTACATTGAAGATAAGATAAAAAGATAGAAGGAGATGTACGTTTGGGGAATGTAAAGAAGAAAGACTCTGAAAAAATAAGGCAAGAAAGACTATGAAAAAAATAAGGCAGCATCAATATTTTTTTTCATGGAGGATACCACGACTCTCATTCATGGAGGAAACCATGACTCTCATTCATGGAGGAAACCATGTTTCTGATACCATGTTAAAAAATAGATACGCATAAATTGGAATAATAATTTCTCATTTGTTTCGTTCATTTTTCTATTCTCTTTCATATATTTTCCCTCAACATGATATTCTTATATATAAAAGAGAAATTCAACAAAATACTAATAATACAGAACAATAACAAACCGATCTAATCTTAATTCCTATTTAAATTTAATAATAAAAAGTTATAACAATCTAATAAATTCTAATAAGAATTTGAAATTTAAATTACACAATTCAATTCAAGAGACAGCTTACCTTAATTAAGCAATTTCAAGATGGCTTTAAATTGTTTCTGTAATCACGTTCGGAGGAACTTGTGCATGGAGGAGCAATGGTCATGGTGTTTGCTGGCAGAAATGAAACTCCTAGAAGAAGCCTTTGGGAAGTAATTAGCCTAACACTCAATGACATGCTCTTGGAGGTAAATAACTTTTATTTTTGTACAATGATTTTAAATTGCGGTTGCGGTTGTGATTGCGTTGTGTGAGTTAAAAAATCAATATATTTTTCTTTTATCATCTATTTTAAAGGCTACAAATAATTACACTTACAAGTCTTTATTAGCCATCCATTAATAATGATTTGATCATAAATAATTTGAAAATTAAAAAACATTTATTCACATTTGTCAATAGAATAATTAAGTTTAATTACGAACTCTATATAAAGGATTGGTAATTTGAGGTTTGAGACTCCTTAACAAATATTTTCTATTTTCAATCACTTCATCATGTATATATAAGGGATTGGTAGTTTGAGGTTCGATGACTAATATATATGATCTTGGGTCTTAAAAAATGCTTATTTTGTTTCTGTTTAAATATATATATTTTCTATTAACATTTTGATAAATTACTAATATAATTATATATTTTTATGAACATTTACATTTTTCATATAAAATTTGATGATTATATGAATCTTATTTTTTTTTAGTTGGTCCCCCTAAACTTTAAACCCGGCTTAGTCTCTGATTATATTCATCCCAAAATAAAAAATAACTATTGTAAATCTAAAACAGTGTATATAATATTGGAAATTTTAAAAGAAAAGTTAGGGGGCTCCCCCCCAACGTATGTGCTTCCCTGGTGACCGTGATTGAATCTCCTATATATCTTCGACTCTTTCGATATGTCATACATAGGATAGGATTCTGCACATGCGATACAACACGTGGGTGAGACCCAGAATTAATTTCCCAAACCCTTTCAGCGCATGCATGCAAATCCACAATCTATTGGCAATTAGGGGTTAGAGATAAGATAAGGAACGTGTGAGAGTGATGAGGAAAAGGTGTAAATAAGAACAGTGAGAAGATATAGAGTGGAACTGCATGTGGAACAGAAAAGAAAGAAGACAAATAGAGAAGAAAGGAATGAAGGTGTGTTAATTGATTGCATTCCAATATCTATGGAAGGTAATATATAGTGTTCCGCATGCTGGACTTATTTTAAAAATTAGTTAAGTCATATTTATTATTCATGACTTGTACGTCCCAAGTCCTAACAAATAGTTAGACATGTTTTTAAAAAAAATATTGTATATGTAGGACTATTTTTCAATAAATAAATAAATAAAAGTGATATATATATATATATATATATAGGATATATGACTTCACTTTTTGAAGGTACGTGCGTACTTAACATATGAATTATTCCATGCAGATGCAGGTATTCTGTTCGATTCCAACTTTAAAATAGAAAAACTGCATCAGAATTCTGAGTGAAAAAAAAGGGATGGAGATGCGGGGTATCGATCCCCGTACCTCTCGCATGCTAAGCGAGCGCTCTACCATCTGAGCTACATCCCCATTTACTTTATCGTTATCACAAAGTTTATATTACTAATGAAATATGCTATATTGGGATAACAAGTGACCACTGCCCAAACAAAATTATATATTTAAGCTGTAATAAGTTAATAAATGTATCATTATGGACTATGACTTACGTGGGAAATGAAAATTAATCAATAAAAATTAATTTATCTACCTCTATCCCACAACTGTTTATGATTAAGGTTAATGTATAAAAATAACTTAATTATTAATTTGATCCTTTTATTTATTTATAATGTTTAATTAGGTTTTTTTACTTTCAAAAGTTTAAGTAGATCTTTTATTTTTCAAAATGCCTCAATGTGTGGTTCTTTATGCCACAATTTACAACTTAAGGGAATCAGCCTTAATTGGAAAAATAATACCATACCGAGGTATCTTAAAAAATACTATATTGAGGTATTTTAAAAAATAAAGGATCTAATTAAAAAATTGGAAATAAAAGAATTAAATTGATAATTAAGTCTATATAATTAATGAATATTTAATGATATAAAATACTATTATATTTGAGTTAAAATGTTTTATTTGATATTTTATTTCTAGTTACAATAATTATTTTTAATAGTAAGGCTAAATTATAATTTTTGTTTTCTTATACTTTTAAATTTGTAATTTTGATCCTTTCATTTTAAAATAAAGATATTTAGTTTTTTAATTTTCTAAAATTAGTAATTTTGATATAATTTTTAATATGAGATGGTTAATTAATATGAGTTAGATTTAAACCCAACATCCAATATGGATGTGAAAGTCTATCCTAACAAATATTATTGGACATATTGAAATATGCGCTATTTGATCATTATTGGACCAACCAAAGATATTCACTTCATCAAAGTTCATAATTGAGATTTTCAATCCTTGACGTGAGGAGAGTATGGGAGATCTTACCTTAACTACTAATATTATAAACAAATTAAAGCATATAAATAAAAAGTAACCTTATATTACTGGTGTATGACCATATCCTGTATAGATAGAAAGGGGAAAAAATGTTGTCTACTAATTAACACAAAGAGTTGCTCCTTGCTCATCTTTTATTATGATATGCCCTGCCCTTACTGCTTCATAACTTTATTTACAAATCAAAACAAATTCATAAAGGAAGAAAAACAAGTTTTTAAGATCTTTTATTGAGCAACACATCTTCAAGAAGTTTTTATCATGGATATTGTCAAAGTAGCCCACTCCAATTTCTCCACCTCCAGCAGTTGCATAATTTTCTTTTGATACCTGGTGAATATTTCATTTATAACTTCTGCACCAAACTTTGTGGACAGGAGAGGCTCCAATACTGCTCTCAGGTGCTTGGCTGCTAATTCAGCTTTTATATTTCCATCAAGAAAAGAATCATTACCACCTTCATTTATGTTTTCACCCAAACCCATGACTATAATCTCTAATCGTTGAACAGAGAATGACCCTTCTTCCTGAATCGCATGCCTAATTTCTTCAACTGTAGGTACATACACTGGTATGTTGAAGGAGTCTAATATTGCTTCTTCAATCAAACCCTGAAATGTATATATTCTTAGTTATTGATATCAATAGGATAAATAAAAACCCAAAAACACACATGTACACGCAGTGGAAATGAAAGAGAGGAAGAAAATTCTTTGCCACTACACACACACGCACTCGAGACAGAGGAAGAGAATTTCACTACAACTCACTCAATTTCAATCACTAACTTGATTCACTCATCCACTGATTTGATTCATAAAAACTTAATTGGAAACTTGATTGCAAAATGCGTTACTAATACAGAATTGTTGTTTACCTCCAAGAACATGTCATTGAGTGTTAGACTAATTAGTTCCGAAGCATTTCTTGTAAGAATTTCATTTCTGCTAAGTAACACCAAGTGCATTGCTCCTCCAGGCACAAGTTCCTCCGAACGTGATTTCAGAAACAATTTAAAATCTTGTTGAAACTGCTTAAGGTAAGCGTTGTATACCTCTGGAGGGCTTGTGTTAACTATGTAACAATGGCCCTTGTTAAGTACCGATGCCTCGCTAGACCCCAATAATGGATCCTACAACCAAAATATAATAAATAAATTCAAACCTTTTAGAGGGTGCTTAATTAGATGATTTGATCAATGTGTTTTTTTTTTTTTTTTTATATACCAAAAAGGTATACTATATAAGGAGGTACAAGGATATCTCAACCCTTATACAAGTAAGTCCAACTATGCAATGTTTTTCACCCTACAATCCCATCAAACATACATTAATGGGATTCGTTGACCATTTGTAAATAGAAGGAGAAATTCTAAATCCCATTGAATGGATATTCATGCCCACAATCTAAACTTAGCCAACTCAAACAAACATTCAAAGTTAGAAGCCTCAAGTTTAAAGACTATATTATTGGTTACAATTCATTGAAAATTATAATATTCATTAAAAATAAGTAATAGAACCCAAAAACATTGTTATTTCCAATAAATTACAATTAATTTAAATGTTTTAATTATGTAAGTTTTTTTCTAATTTTTAATTCTTATAAATTTACATTTTTTTTTGTTTTAGTCTCTTTAAGATCATTTGCTCATTTTGCATCTTGAAGTTTGTGTCTTTTTAAATTTTATTTCTTTAAGATTTCAATTTTTTTTCATTTTAGTCTCTATAAATTTGTGTTTATAGATTAAAATTGAAAAAAAAACACGCTTATAATTACAAAATCTAAAAATAAGATCAAAATTTAAAAAAAATATAAACTTATATGAACTATAAATAAATAAATAAATAACTTATGAGATCAAAAATATATATAAGTCATTACACTTTGTATTAGAAAATAGTTCAAAAAAATATATATGAGCTAGATTGGGAAATGAGCGCTTATTTGGAAACGATATTCATTTGTCATATTTTTAATAGTAATAATAAAAATATCGTTGTACTTTACTTTAATTTGTTTCAACACCAATTCTTAAACCAAGAAGATAAATATATTAAGTGGGAAAAAATTGGACAGTAACTTAAATAGAAGTTAGAAATAGAAGAGAAAAAAAAAAAACCAAAGACAATATGCTAGCTAGTTTTAGTCGACCATAACATCTCAATCAAATTAGAGGAAAACAAAAAAGAGTTAATTTATTTGACCTGAGAGAGCCAGTGTAGACTGTTGGAGGAATGAAAAAGGTTTATGGAATTGTTGGGAAAGAGCCTCCCATAGAAGGATCCAGGAGTAGCGTTAATAAAGCATGGACCAAAATTATGACCCTTATCTTCTATCAATCTTTTGTAAAAATCAGGGAGTGACTTGAAGATGGAATTGAAATCGTTTCCAAATAAATCATTGAGATAATATTGGAGTGTGGGTGGTTCATGATTCAAGCGGGTGCTTGCTTTATCAACCATGTCAATAATATTTGATATCACAAGAAGTGTATTTGGTCCCATAGAGCAACCTAGATCTGCCACCTTCATGCAGCTAGGAGAAGAATCACAATTCAACAGCCTCATTATAGTTTCTTCAAGCATGGTTTTGGTTTTATATATTGCTGTTCTCTGCAATAAAATCAAATATAGATCAATAAAGGAGAAAAGGAAACAAAATTACAAACAATGATGAAGTGATACGGTTAAATCTGGTTAACAATAGTTATATGAAGATAAAGATAATACTTGTAATGACGAGTTGTTTGCATAACTGCTTTCTTCCTTGTCATCATTCATGTGAATGGATAGTTGATCTCTTTCCATTGATGAAGCACGAATTGAATCTGTTTTCAGAGACAAGTCATGTAATTTTCTTTGCTCGAAAACACACATATATAATAAGAAATTTGTTCTTGAAATAAGAGCTAATGATTTCCTAGAATGACATAATATATACATGCATGGACTCATTTTATTTTGGTTAAAATACATTTCAGGCTTTGACAAATTTTGATTGGGTCTATAATTAAAAAAAAAATTATGTTTGATCACAGACAAAAAATAAGACTTGTGATGGTTTTTAATATGTCCGGAATTTTAATTTAACCAACTCAAACACATTCAAAAGCTTTATCCAGCCCAACATAATACTTTCTCATCCTCACACTAATGTAATATGCATCTTCTTCCTCATGTTAAACAGGGGAAAGTAATACCAAATTTTTTTTTATCGTGCCACATAAATTGTGTGTGAAAATGGATTTCTCTCCCTTAGTAACTCAAATAATGTTTCCAAGTGTAAACTAATAAATTTACGGCATCTGCATACACCCACAACAATTTCCATCATCATGCAACCACAAAATTTATCATCTCAGAGAAAAAGAAATAGTCAAAGAAAAATAAATCAGAACAAACTAAAGAGAGATCACGGGGTTTCACTCTACTATTAACCCACTTTTTACTTTGAGATCAAGTCAACAAATAAGAATCAAACCTCCTCCCCCTGACGAGAAACAGAGTGGCTGGTCTGTGAAAAAGAAAGTGAAAGAGTGTTGTTCCCTTCAAGCAACCTTCAGTAATGATGACAGAAGCAACCAGCTTTTGAGAATTTCCTTGCTTGAAACAAGGGTTGAGACTTGAGAACAACGTCTTTCCTCGGGAGAAAAAGAAAGAGAATTGCTATAACAATTTAAAGGCACATGTTATGAAACAGTCTTTAGTCCTTTAAAAAATTTAATACAATTTTAGTCTCCAAGTTTATTAAAAGTGGTATAGTTTGACTTTTATCATGATCTAAAAATACATATGTTTCTAAGAAAAATATACGAATTAAAATTGACCTGAAATTTTAGGCTTTTATCATGATCTAAAAATACGCGATTGAATTTTCATAAAACTAAAAATAATATTTTGAGGAACTAAATATATATTTAATCCAAAATTTACTAAAGAAAATAATTAATGAAGTTGAAATAAAATGAAAATCTAAGGAAAATTCTACTTTTTGCAAGCATTTTTAGATTGGGTAATAATATGCACCAGTCATTCGTTCAATAATTAATAAGGCGAAATAATTCAATAAAAAAAATCTGATTGTCTAACATTTTCACAATTAGTAAAAATAAAACCTCGCAACAATTATAACATCTCTGTTAAAACATGCATATGATATTAAGAGATATTTATATTTGAATTGTTATTTAGAGCACTCGATAATTGTGTCGTTAATTTCTGTGGAAAATGGTCTAGTATGTTGTATTGATTGGGGGGAGGAGGGGATTGTTATCAAATTCCATAACTTTATTTTAACAAATCAAAACAAATTCACAAACGAAGAAAAACAAGTTTTTAAGATCTTTTGAGCAACACATGATCTTCAAGGATTTTTTGCAATTGTCATGCATATCATCAAAGTAGCACACTCCAATTTCCCGACCTCCATTATTTGCACAATTTTCTTTTTGAACCTGATGAATAGTTCATTTGTAACTTCACCAAACTTTGTAGACAAGAGAGGCTCCATTACTGCTCTCATGTTCTAGGTAATGTATTCGGCTCTTACATTTCCATCAAGAAAAGAATCATCACCACCACCTTCAATATTTATGCCTTCATACCAAGGCGAGATTTAAATCTCTAGTCGTTGAACAAAGAATGATCCTAGCTTCTTCCTCAATCACATGCCTAATTTCTTCAACCGTTGGTATATTAAATGAGTCCAATTTTTCTTCTTCAATCAAACCCTGCAATGTATATATACCTTCTTAATTATTATGTGTAATATTTAAAGACATGCATAATTAATTTCAGGAGGCATAATTCATTAAAAAAAATGTAATTTGCCTCCAAGAGCATGCCATTAATTATTAGGCTAGTTACTTCAAAAGAGTTTCTTCTAGGAGTTTCATTTCTGCCTAAAAAACAATAAGAACATTTTCCGAACGTGATTTTAGAAACATTTTAAAATCTTGTTGAAACTGCTTAATTAAGGTAAGCTTTGTATACCTCTGGAGGGCTTGTGCTAACTATGTGACAATGGCCCTTGTTAAGTGATTTTGCCTCCTTAGTCAACCCCAATAATGGATCCTACAACCAAAATATAATATAGACTAAAACATGTAGAGGGTGTTTAATTCATTTGTTATCAATATTTTTTTGGTCAAACAAAAAAGTATATTATTATTATATAAGGAGGTACAAGGAATATCCTAACCCTTATACTTTTTAATATTTTTTTTTTTAATATCAAACCCAACCATACTCTACAGCAACCCAACTATACTTTACAACTATAGAGATATGTCGTCGATTTTTAAATATAAAATACCTGCAAGGATCTCGACGCAACTGATATTTATGGATTAATTTAAAACTTAGGCAAATGCTAATCAATGTTTCCAAAACATTGACTATTAAGAAACTAAACGAAAAAAAAGTTTTTATTGTATTTCACAAAATTATGTTGTTTGTAACTTTTTATATTTTTATATGATTTACATAATAAAAAATATTTTTTTATAATTTTTTAATTAATATCCTAAAAACACTAATTAAGATCCTAAAAATTTATGCATCTGGAATCATCAGATGCAATTGAAGCTTACCAATGGTACGTGACTATGACTACCTTAGAACATATCAATCAGCTTAGAGGAAAACAAAAAAGAGTTAATTTGACCTAAGAAAGCCAGTGTAGACTGTAGGAGGAATGAAAAAGATTTATGGAATTAATGGGGAAGAGCCTCCCACAGAAGGATCCAGGGGTTTTGTCAATGAAGCATGGACTAAACTTGTGACCCTTATCTTCTAGCAATCTTTAATAGAAAATCAGGAAGTGACTTGAAGATAGTATTGAAATCGTTTCCAAATAAATCATTGAGATAATTAAAATTGGAATGTGGATGGTTCACGATTCAAGCGAGTGCTTGTGATATCAACAATTAATGTCAATAATATTTGATGTCACAAGAAGTGTGTTTGGTTCTACGGAGCAACCTAAATCTGCCACTTTTAAGCAATAATTAGGAGAAGAATCACAATAAACCTCATTATAGTTTAATTTCTTCAAGTTTCGGTCTGGTTTTATGTATTATTGTTCTCTGCAAGAAACTTTCCATTGATGAAGAAGAAGATGTATCAGCTGGTTTCAGAGACAGGTCATGTGATTTTCTTTTGCTCTTCTTTGCCTATTCATGCTGAACATTTAGACACCATATATATCCTTTATAGAATAAAATCATTGCTATCCAAATAAGAGCTAATCATCATTTCCTATAAAAGAGAGCGAGTTGGTGACACAATATATGCACGCAAGTCCCATGGACTCAAAATTTATTCTTATACGAATAAACATTTTGGTTTCAAGTTTATTAGATGATTACATGACGAAACAAATCATGCATGATTTATGTTAGAAGATTATTCAAAGTTTTTCACTTTTTTGAGATTGAAATGTGATCACAATTTTAATTTTTAAAATGAAAAATTAAATCTCATAAGTTGAATCATAAATATATTAATCTTTTTTCAGCTGTTCTCAAGTCCAACAACTAATTTTGATTTTTGCAAAGAAATATTCCAATCCTCTTATCATATGTGTAATGCAATGCTAGTGTTAATTATGATCTTCATTTTATTATTTTTCTCATAAAATAGTTTAACGTTTGCAAGTCATCTCATTATTTAATTATGTAAGCATTTGAAACGGATTTATTTTAATGATTTTACCTTTGACCTCCCATTTGAATATGAAGAATTCATCTTAATTTCTTAGGGCCCATCTTCCCATTTGAATATAATCGTAAAACATGCAGCCAGCCAGGATAATCAGAAAAAAATTATTAACGGGGCAAATAATAATAGGTTTACAGAAAAGGATATCTTCCATTCACAATTGTAAAAAAAATGTCCATAGACTTTTGTTCTTTAAATTTGGTGGGGCCTCTACTCCTGTAGCGTCACGCGTAGTTCAATCCAATTAAGCACCAAAATTTGGTGGGACTGCTACCAAAACTGTTTTCAAAATTAGATGTGTTTACTGTTTTTATTTTATTTTTAGCATCACTAATTTGACTTGTGCATGTAAAAATTATATTAAAGTTAGACATATTAGATAAGTAAATAAATTAGTGAGCTAAAACATAAATAAAAACAATAAATATATTATAACATGTAACGCAAAAATAAATATAATAAATCAGTGGTGTTATAACTTGTAACCGATTCAATCTCCAATCTTTTTTTTTTATTAGGTAAGACTTACCTTTTTAAATATGATATGTGTCTTTGACAATCCTTCATAACATTTGCTTAGGAAAGTACTTTTGAAGTTATTGTAGATGTCTGAGATAACTTTTGTGACAATTTTGGAAGAATATGCTTATTTGTTATTAGACTTTGATATCATATATAATTGTTAGGACAAAAAGTCTTTGTAACCAAAACTTCCACAACATTTGGTGTGGGAAATGCTTATTATTGTACAATTTCTAAGACAAAACCTATAACAATTTTGATAGGATATCATCAATTATATTTACTAGACTCTGAAATCATATGTAATTGTTAATATAAAAATGTATCTTTTTGCAAACTTGATAACCAAAATAAAATCTTAAAAAGAAAACCTAAAGCATCAAAATGAAACCATTTAAAAACATAAAAATTAAAATAGAATCATTTAAAAAATGATGTTTCAATTAACATTTCCCTTTATCATCTTGATCAATGTTAAGAGATGCGTCATATTTTTTTGTTAATATATTTAACGTTCCAACCAAAAAGGATAAAAATAAAATCCTTAAAAAATATAATGGATCAAAATAGTATTTTTAAATTTAATGTACCAAAACGAAAAAATACTAAAACATAAAAGACCATTGTATAGTTTTTCTTTTGAATACAGAGGCAATTATAAAATAGTCTTATAATTTTCTTTTTATGGATTGAGAATGATTTTCATCCAAAATTTATTCTTTTATGTATAGAAAGATGAATGATCAAGTT
>PYAF01001061.1:1044952-1057065 GCA_007407185.1 Glycine tomentella
ATCAGTGTAATTTTGACAATTATTACATAATTTTTATAACTTGATATAAAATATGATTTTTATTAATTCAACCATTGAATTATATCTACATATTATAAAGATGGTTTGTGTCACATTTTATAAAAAATGAACAACAAAAAAATAATCAAATGATTCATATTTTAAAATATTTATATTAAGTCGATTTTAATTTATATGAACGAGATAACAAATGATTTTTATTAATATAAAATTTTATATATGTGATCTAAGTGAAATGAGCTTTTAATCCAACGGTGAGTTTTAGAAAAAATTATTAAGTTAAAAGTTATAAAATAATATAATAATTATTAAAATTATATTAATTGATCACTCTTTTATATACATATATTTCTGTGTTAAAAGCATTTCTGAAAGTTACAATTAAAGAAAGAGATTATAAATATCATTTATTTTCACTGAAAATGGGTAATGTTTATAAAATAAGTACGTAATAGATAAATCTTCCTCCTGCCCACTCGAGAAAGAAGTAATATTCTGAACCAAAAACATAGCACGAATGAGAGAATCTTCAAAGCCATTAGAAAGCAGCTGAATGGCAGCATATATATGCTTGAATCTGACTCCACAGCCTGCTCCTTAAAACCAACACAGTTCAGCCTAACCACTCCTATGCAGTATGCAGAAAGAATCTATACATGACACTAATTTATGTTACGGGCTACTTAACTTCTTCCAAAGAGATTCAATATGTTTATCTTACTTGCTTTCAATTTCAACAATTTTCAAAATGGAAAAACTAAACAAACCAAAAAAATTGGAGATGCGGGGTATCGATCCCCGTACCTCTCGCATGCTAAGCGAGCGCTCTACCATCTGAGCTACATCCCCAATTACCTAAACCATTATCTGAAATTTTATATCTTATGCTATTACTGAAAACAAAAGAATCCTAAAATAAATTATAAATAAACCCAAGAGTATGAGCAGTCCGCCATCTTTGACTTGGCAATTTTATTTTAATAAATGTTTCACTATGTGGATACTTTTCTACTTAACCTCCAAATTAGCATTATCTCTTCTCCTTAGCTTAAGATAACATTGCCTACTTTGCACTCGGGCACAAGTAAACAAGAACATAGAAAAATAGTATGGAATCATAATCTCATCCCATCAGCTTATTTCATTAGTTGATTGTCTTTTCATAATATAAAACTATTTTCTCTTTCACATTTTCAAACTCATTTTTCATGCTTGTATGTCCTCATTTTGTACAGGAAGACTTATATATAATATGACTTGAATTTTTAGATTTTTCTTGCCCATGATTTTTCTTGTGGAATTTTCACGTAGAATTCTTCTTTTTTTATGAATCTTGTGATTTACTTGAAAAAATTTCCACAAGAATATTCTAAAAAAACTTCATATGATTTTGGATAAAATATGAAGTTAATCAAATTCATACATTTTTTAATGTATTTGGGTACAATTTTGTTTATAAAAACACTTAGCATGTCTTGCAATTTTTTCACAAAAATATTTATAGGTAAATTCCCTAAAAAAATTCAATAGCAAAGTTATATAAGTCGAAAATAATCTAAAGAACGCCCATGTATTATTAAATTTTTAAAAAAATAATATCATAAAAGACAACTAATTAAAAAAAGACTTAAATAAGATTTATTTTTAAGGAGCTTAAAAAACGTTTTAGTACATGTAAAACAAGTGTTTTGATTGTGGTACCTAAACTTTATTCTTCTCAATTTTAGTATCTCATATTTTTTATGTTTGATTTTACTATCTTTCGGTCATGAACTTTTGTTAACTGATAATGTGGTTAATGGAGTCCCACGCCAACAAATCCAGGTCTTATAAAAATTGTTTATTCGATAGCTATATCATTTTCATGGCAAATACTTTTTTCAAAAATATATCAGGTACCAAAATGAAACAAATTTTCAAAAATAAAAATTTGTCCGATACTAAAATCAAATAAAAATAAAGGTGAGGAATCAAAATCAAAACACCCATATTTTGTAAGTATAAAAAACTTATTTAAGCCTAAAATAAAAAATTTAATTAGTGTCGCCAGTGCATCACACAAACTCTTCATTACCTTTTTTTCCTCGGTGTGATACTCCTCGAACCTTTAGGGTTTCTCGGACGACACTTGAAAGATTCTGGCGACAGCTTCAGTAACAACGACCATAAGATGTAATGAAATTATGTGGTTGAGCAATTGCATGTAGTACCACATGAAGGAGAATGCACAATGTTACTATTTTTTGTATTTTTTTTACTAAATTTACCCTTTTAAACCCTTATCTTACACCCTCGTGTTTGTTAGTCGTATCGTATTTTCATCATGTCTTTATTGTTCTTTAAACTCTAATCTTGAACACAATCTTCACCCCATATTCATTATATAATATTGTGTATATTACATGTAACATTGTGCATTTTTTCTTCATGTGACACTGTGTTTCAAGATACATTTGTCACTAATTTCATCTATTATACATACCTTAATTGCAAAGCAAAACTTTTGGCAATGGATTCTCTTCTTTAAGTGCATTCAAGTAAGCACTCATTTCTCAATCTAGGTTTACGTGAATGATTGCATGCTACAATGACTCTTAGGTGATTTGATTAAGATATGTCTCATGACCACTGAAAATGTATTTTCGGAATAACATAGCAGCATACACCTATTTCGAAAATGAATTTTTGAAATAGATATATATCATTTTAGAAAGACATTTTGGAAGAAAAAAAGAAGCTATAAAATTAAATATATAATATAATTATATATATTTAATTGTAACGATTAAATATATAATATAATTGTGATAAAATGGATGTGCAATAAAAATAAGAGAAAGAACAAAAGAAGTGAAGTTTAATAATGATTTTTTCTTCTTGTGATAACATACCTATCTTGAAATCAGAACTTAAACAATTGATCCACTTAAGACTTCATCTTTTGTTACACTTGGACAAATCTGCCAATAATTAGACTCAGCTAATTGAGGTGAGAACCAACAACATTGAGAAAGAGTGATAATAACTAACAATGGGTGTTTAGTTAGTTCATAAAGCTTTTAACTTCCAAAACAAAAAAAAAACTTCAATAATATACATACATACATACATACATATATATATATATATATATAACAAAAGATGAAGGACCTAAAGGAGGAGGTTGTGAAAATCATAATATAAAATGAAAAAAACCAATGCACTTACCCACAACTACTTACTACTATTAAAATTAAAAACATCAAGAAACTACATTAGAATCACAAAAGTGAAAATGAAAAGGAAAAAAATGGATGAGAATACACACATACCCACAACATCTTGTTGTTGAACAAAACCCTTTTGATTTTTCAAATGAAAAATATCAAGAAATCCATTAAACAAAAATGAGGGAAATTAAAACAAATATGAAATAAGGTAACAATAAGAAAGGTGTGAGAGAGATGAAAGATGCACCAAATGTCTACAAATTTAAGATGCACCAACAAACAATTATTATATTACTAGTGGTTTAGAATCTATCCGAAAGAAAAGATGAAAATAATATTGAAATTTTGTATTATTGTAATTGGTTAGTACGATACCTTGCATACATAGGTAATATTGTTGCTTACACGTTAAAGAGAGAATGTGTGAAATAGATGAAAGAAATGATATAATAGGTATTAAAGATTTAAAAAGAAAAATTGAAATTTAAGATTTAAAAGAAAAGATTGGAATATACTTATCAAAAAGAGGGGTGCAATTAGCAAGTTTCAATTTTTTTCTAAGGATCCTATCGAAAAGGGAATGCATTTAGCAAGCTCTAATTAATAAATATATAATACAATTATTTATATATATATATATATATAGTTGTAACTTGGTAGAATTTACTCAATAAAAATCAAAACTAATAAATGTATTGTTCTTTAAAAAGAAGAGAGTAGATGTTTAAAAGATATTTAATATTAACTAAAAATATTTTAATTTATGATATTTTAATAAAATAATTCAAATTAATTAGCTTTGATTGTCAATAACAATAAATCAAACTATTATTTTATAATATATATTAACTGAATGTTATATTTTTGAAAAATATATTTAATATTAAAAATGTTAAAGAATAAAATAAAATGTAGAATAGAAAAAAATACCAAAAGGAATATTATAACATATATTATTATCAATATTTTTTTAACCATTTTTTATGATGCATAGAGCTGAAGTCATATCTCACAAGGAAGGTATTTGAACACATATAACTCTTAAAAAGGTAGTTAAAATAATATATCATCTAGACTGAAAAGATATTTAAAAAACTGCAAAATATAGCTTAGTTTATTAATGACAAAATGGATGTGCAGTAAAAATAAGAGAATGAAAGAAGTGAAGTTCAATAATATTTTTTTTTTGTAATAATATACCTCTGTTGAAATCAAATTTTAAGTAATTGATCCACTTAAGGCTTCATCTTCTGTCATGCCTGTGCAAACCTACTAATAATTAGACTCAGTCAATTGAGGTGAGAACCAACAACATTGAGAAATATGAAGGACCCAAAGAAGGAGATTGTGGAAACCATAACATAAAATGAAAGGAACCAACTGCACTTAGCAAGAGAAATGACTATATCACCAGTGATTTAGAGTATTTCTAGAAGCAAAAATGAAAATAATATTAGATTTTTGTACTTGTAACTAGCTAGTACGATACCTTGTGTACACAAGTAATATCGTTGGAGCCTCTCCGGAAGGAATGATGAAAATAATATTAGAATTTTGTATTTTTGTAATAGACTAGTACGATATCATGCATACACATGTAATACCACTGCCTACATGTTAAAGAGATAACGTGTGAGAGAAATAAAAGAAATGATATAATGAATATTTAAGATTTAAAAGAAAAAATTTAAGATTTAAAAGGAAAGATTGGAAATTTAAGATTTAAAAGAAAAGATTGGAGTGTACTTATCAAAAAGGGGTGCAGTTAACAAGTTTTTTTTTTTTTTGAAAATATTGAAGTGACCTTATTAAAAAGGGAGAACAATTAACAAGTTTCAAGTTTTAACGAAGGAGTGACATATCAAGTTTTAACGAAGGAGTGACATATGGTAAAAGATAACCTTCTTTTATTATATATAGATAGAAGATAGAAGACATAATGGGTAATTATGATATAAAAAGAGTATGGGCTACTTAGTCATGTTCAGGTTAGGAGGAAAAAAAAGCTAAAATGTTACAAGCCCAAACCTAAATGCCTTCTTGCTTAGAAACCAAAAGTTACCCACGCCACACATTAACTCTAGACCTAATGTTGTGCCACCTCCCTCGATTTTTCTCGAACTATCACATTCTTTAACCATCTTTATTACACTTGTCAATCTTTTCCCTAATATCTCACTTCCATTATTAGTTCTTTGAAAATGAAAGCTAACACCTCCTGCCACGAGCTTAGGTTCCATTAGTGTTGATTTCCTGTCAGCAAAAAAACTTGTGTTGATTTCCAGAGATAAGGCTCTACAAGTAAGTCTATCAAATGGATTCAATTTGTTGTCATAAACTGCCTAAGCCACATGGTAGTTTGGATTTTCCCTCGAGCCAAACTTAAAAAATCAGTATATATGCTTCTTTCCTTTCTGCCACCTAATTTCTATTTTAGTTGACAAAAAAGAAAAAAAAAACTTAATAAAAAATATCAATAATGCGAGCGCTCTACCATTGAGCTACATCCCCAAATGTAGTGTGTACCTTTAAAATGCATTAAATATTTTTTTTTTATAATTGAAAGGGCTAAAGCGAATAATTAAATAAAACTTATTAAATCCAAGAGTATGAGCAGAGCAGAGCAGAGTAGAATGGCTTACTTTGAGTTTGTGGTGGATAATTTATTTTATTTTATTTTATTAAATGTTTCACTATGTATATTTTTCTACTTTGCCACCAAATTAACAATATTTTTTTCTCTTTAACTTTTAAATTCTTATTATTATAATACTATTGTTATATATATATATATATATATATATATATATTCAACATAATAGTGTAATAGAACAAAATATTTAATCATTATAAAAAAATAAAAATAAGAGAAAAAAACAAAAGGTTATATTGAATATGTATATATCAAATAAAAAATAGTACTTTATAGGTTATACACTTTATTTGAAAATAAATTCTTAATATATCAAATAAGTACACTCAAATTGTTATCATTATGTAACATGGGTGAATACATGATCTATCATAAGTACAATTTTTTTTTTTAATCATTATCAAAGGGGGAACTTTCAGCTACTAAGCAACATTTCTACGAAGAAAGTCAGAAACTAACAGTAATTAATTCTTGTCAAAACAATTTTCTCTGTATAACCAGTAAAGTCTCCATGGGAATTGAAAGTTCATTGCTAACAAGAACAGAGAAACGTTAAACGTGTAAAATTATGGTTTATGTGCTCATGATATATTTTTTTTGGTACATGTGCCAATGATAAGAGTAAATCTATTTTAAAAACTAAAATCTATTTTATTAGCTTCTTGTCTAACTCCATTTAGCCTTGTAATTTTTTGTTTTTTCAACAACACCCGAGTAAACTTAAAGATTTATGTGCACATGATATATCTTGTGGATAATTAAACATGTTTAAAAACCTAAATCTACTTTATTTACTTCTCTAGCTTACTCCATTTGCAAATAACCACTACTGGCAAAAATTATATTCGTCATAACATTTTTTAGCGGCAATTAAGTTATTAACAAAAATAGATATTTGGCAATTACATTTGATTGTCATGGCCAATGTTACTGTCAAAAAAAATATTTGTCATTGTAGCTGAAAAACTATTATTTAATGTTAATAACGTTCATATTCAATGTTAGATCCAATTTTGACATTTTAGGGATCCAAGGTGAAACAATAAGAACTCCTAATGTACAAGTATTTTGAAATATAAATATTGTTACAAAATGTTAAATAAGAGTTTAATTTTTGTGGAAATTAATTTTTTTTACCTTTAATACTTGAAAATTGAATTTTGTTACAATAATTTTTGTGGAAATACAAAATTTTACATACAGATAAGAGTTTGATTTTGTTGCATACAATAAGTAAAGGTCGTTGTTGAATTTAGAATATCTAAAAAAAATAAGTTAAATTTTGAAAAAGAGTCATGAACAAGAAACTTGAAAATGTTTGTTTTTTCTCACATTAAAGTTATTTGATTTTTTTGAGTCTTCTTTAAGTACGGATTCTATGCAGTCGCACCCAAAAGTGACCTTCAAAGTCGACCTTAATCACTGCGAAAGGTTTTATGTTAATGCACTTGCCATCCTTGAAAAAAGTACTACTTAATACCAACAGCTTTCACATTTTTGGGGTACAATTACTTCTACTATTTCTGGGGGAGAATTACCAAAAACCATATCTGTGATATGAAATATTATGATGTGTAGTTTATACTTTATAGCATCCACAAAGGAAAGAAAAAAAGGCATAATGAAGTGTGAAAACAAAAACTAAAATCCAAATTTGATACAACGGGAAAATATGATGGAGGGTGTATTTATTGATTTATTTTCTTTCTTCTATGCCCTTTGTTGGAATCAGGCAAACATGTCAGAGAGGGTTGGGAGCTTTATCTCTCCCTTCTGAGAAAGAGGAATAGTGAAGTTGCCAATGACAGGAAGGTCAATAGCTAGACCAAGATCCAATTGGTAATCAATGTCCCAATCTGCACCAATGTCCTTTGCCAAGCTCAGCAATATGCTATGAGGCACCTTCACTGGCACATCCAGCAGTGTTATGTCACTTGCCTTCAATGACCCTGGGTCAGGTATTGTCCCTGATGCTATCTCCCTTCACCAATAACCAACCAACAAAAACACAAATTAATTAATTAGGCAAAGAAATGCAATATGAATTCTTATCTAAAGTAACAAAAAATCAAGGACAAAAGTAATGCAAACAAAGAAAAAAAATATATCAGATGAGAAATGCAGATTTTACAATGCGAATAAGGGAGTGTATTGTCAATTTTAATGTCTATTATAAATTTATAATTCTTATTCAATTTAAATAATTTAAAAAATCATATGAAAGAAAATATTTAAAAAATAAATAATATATTTGCCATAATTTTTTTATAGTATCATTTGACCACAAATGTTAGGTTTAGAATAAGTTTTATCAACTTTTTTTATAACAAATATTATGTTAGTTTCTCAATGGTTGAGAGTATATTAAACTCACATACCAACAAGGCTTTATAAATTCAATATCCTTAATTGGATTCAAATTTTGTAAATAAATAAAATATAATCGAAAGAAAAAATCATCTCACTAAAAATGATTTGCAAAGTTTTTTTTTATAGAGATCAATAAAAATTAGTGAACATTTCATATTAATATTATGTTGACGAAAAAACAAAAACTCAAAGAAAAATAATAGTAAATAATTTTTATTTTCATCACAAATAATAAAAGATTAATTGCTTTAAGACACCGAAATACTGGTTTGAAAAATATTTTCATGAAATTATTTAGGACATTCAACACAACGAAATTAGATTAAAATTAATAATACAAACAGATCCTGCAAAATCCAACCACCACATCCATTCCATTGCAAATTAACATGATCCATGACTGGTTCATGATTGAGATGAATCACTCAAAATCTCAAACACAAGAATGAAAACAAAACCAATTAACCCAACAATACATCAATTAAAAAAAAATGGAAAAGGGTACTAACTTGCCAGCACTTTTGAGGGAGTACTTGATCTCACAAATAGGAATGGGAGTGGAATAAGGGTTGGAAACAGAGACCTTAGCCAAGTACTCGACGCTGTCGCGGCTCACGCGCTTGAAATCCACGTCGGTGACACTCGCCTCAGGCTTGGGCATGTTCGTGACTTTCTCCGCAACATAGTTTTTGGCTTTCTCCAACAACTGCGACATTTTCAGCACTGCAAATATTAGACTCACGCCGATCACACCAAACGACACCTTAACACCCAAACCCACACGCATTCTTATACATAAACGACACACACACTACACGCAAAGGTCCAACACGGTGCCGACACGTGACGACGTGTCGTCGCACGTGGCCCCCTCCGGGTTCGCGGATCTGAGCTTTTGGAGGCACAACACAAGGGAATAGGATTAGATCCGATGATGATGAGATTAGGGAACTAATGCTCATTATCCGCGTCGTTTTATTCCGTTTCATGTCGTGTATCCGTGTAAGTGAAGTGTGTACACGTGTTACGTGTCTTGTAATTACCGCACACCAACTCATTTCGATAATTTTAGATCAAAGTTTACCTTAGCAAAATACTTTTTTTATTTTATTCTCTTCTACTAGATTAGGCATAGCAACGAGACCCGAGTCCGTGGATACCCGTTAAAATCAACCCCGATTTTAACGGGGAAAAACCGAATTTGTTATTGATGATACCTGCCCCGCCCCCGCCCCGCGACAAAAATTCGAGGACGGGGACGGGTTTGGTATTGATGATACCCGCCCCACCCCCGCCCCCGCCATAATTAAATTACAAATTTATCCTTATATATAATAATAAAATCCCGAAATCCTAACCCTCCCCCTCATTTCTCATTCTCGACGACGCTGAACCTTGGCCAACGACTTTCTGAATTAATTCCATTTTGGAAGCTTTGTTGTTGCAATGGACCTCTACTATTTGTTGTGTTTTATTTTAATTTTGGAACAATATATATTTAAATGATATTATATTTTGAGAGAAATTAAATATGTAGATCCATAATGGTTTTAATTAAATTGATTGATTTTGTTTAATAAATTTTAAATTATGATCTCATATTTTGAATGTGAGTTTGTTATTAATTTTTTTGTTACCTAATCAACTTTTTTTCCGTTTTTTTTAAAAGAAAAACCACATTATTTTTTATTTTTATTTTTTTAATTAATAGTAGGGGTGGGGCGGGAAAAACCCGACCCCGACGGGAACGGGGATGAGTCTGGATTTTATAACTCGATGGAGAATGGGGACGGGAGCGGGGACGGGTTTTAAAGGCGGGGGCAGGGACAGGGAATACAATACCCGCACCCGCCCCGCCCCGTTGCCATGTCTATACTATATGAAATGGTATGAGATTATTTTTGGTGTATATATATATATATATATATATATATATAATAAAACCAAAGACAGATATACTATATTTGTAACTAATCACGCACCATACTCATCAACTAAATTCAACCTCATTGTTAAACAATTTTTTTAATTATAGAATGTAACATTTTTTATTCTAAATAATATGTATAAAAATATCTTTAAAAACCAGAAAATAAAACAATTATTTTTCTTATTCACTATTACTTTTTAAAAGTTAATTCTTAAAAATTATATAAAATAATTTTTAAAAACTAGAAATATAAACACAATCAAGTATCTTTATTATTATCTTTTTTGTTTGGGATATTGATGTGACTTTTTTATTAATAATTATTATTTTTATTAAAATTGTCAGTTGGAGATTTCTTCTCTCCCTTTTTCCTTCACCTTATATTTCTAAATTAAGGGTAAAGTAAAATTGTATTGCTATATACAACACATACGATGACGACGATTTTAAAACCGTCATTATTATGTGTGTCATTATAAATTGGAACTTTCGATGATGGTTATAAAAATCATCTTCGTATGTCCAATTTTTTTAATAGATGCGAAAATGATTTTTCCAAAAATCATATTTATATATGTACATACAAAAATGGTTTTTGTAAAAATCATCTTTATTTTCCCAATTGATTGGTGTACTATGCTTTATGCATTCATGCATGAATCGATGAGTGAATCTGTTCTAGATCTATCCAAGTACATGCATCGGTTTTCTTAAAGAGTTTGGTTAAGGGTTAACAAAAATTGCAGATATAAAAATTAGAAAATGAATGATTAATCACTTAACATGGAATAAGGAGGAACAGAAAGAAGGAGCGGCAAGGGGAGAATATTTTGCTGAGAAAACTGACCTCTGCCATTATTGATGATGATGAGTGTGATCACGTAAGTTAGTGAGTGGAGAGATGAAAGTGAATCTTGTAAATGAAGGTATAATTGTGAATTTGTGAATGAATTGTGATGCTTAAAGTGCCAGTCCTTGTAATAAGGGTGAACGATACTTCTCTCTCTTCTTTTGGAAATATTAACCTCAAATTAAGGAGGAAATAAAAAAAGAGAGCCCCACAAAAAGATTCATTGGTGTCTCTTCACTTCCAAGTTGAAGTGTTCCATTGGCATGGGAAAAAAATCGTTAATACTAATTTGTCACTATTAATAATATTTTTATTAGTTGTCACTATCAATTATTAATTATTAATTAATGAAATGAAAAATCACACCCATTCACTATTCACTAAAAACAATCCACCTGAAAAGAGAAAAAAACGTTTATGCAAGAATATATATGACTCTACCTATTTGAAATTTTAGAAAGAAATAAAAAACGTATATAATGTATGGGAAAAGAGAGCAAAACGTAGAATCTGGCTTTGTTTTCGGATAAATATGCGGTGCTGCAATAATTGATGAAAAAGTTGAAAACAAATTATTCATTCTTTGGCATTATCTGGTTATATGTGGTTCCAAAGTTGTGATCGCGTGATTGAAGTACTGATAGGTATATAACATCAGTAGAAAAAGTAGTAATATAAGTATTTAGACCATAATATAGTATATATTTGAGTCCAAGGTTTATATATATATATATATATATATATATATATATATATATACTGAAGACAATCATTTTCAGTTAAGTAAGAATATTATATTTTTCTTATTAACAACAGTCAATCGTAAATCATTTTGTTTATGGTTTAATCACATTTGAGGTTCTTTATCCCTTTCTAAAATTATATTTTGCAGAAATCGAATTAATGTTTTTTTCCCACAAATTTAATATATATTATCAACTGGACTATATACCTAAATATTGGATTAAGCTTATATATATTATAGATAGTAAACCTTTCTTTGTAAATATATAATGTACTCAAACTAAAAAGTTACGATTATATTCTTTACCTAGATATTAAATGAATATTTTTAATTAA
>PYAF01001061.1:1057165-1067271 GCA_007407185.1 Glycine tomentella
AAAATGATAAGGTATCTTTGATTTGGTGAATAAAAAATAACTATATAGTTTTTACTTGCTTTTATCTTATTTTTTGTTATATATTTCATAATTACTTTTAAAAAATAGAAAATAATTACTCTATTAGTGTATGTTCAACTTTATAACATATTAAATACCTTATAAGTAAACAAAGATAAAGACAGATCCATAAAATTTCTTTAGTGACGACATTAAATTTTTTTAGTCTCTTAATCCTTTTCTATGTTTGGTATGATGTTTGTTTTCAGAAATATGATGTGTTTAGTGTTAAAGAACGATAAATTTTTTTTAAAAAAAGGTAAAATGATAAAATTATTTTCTATTTATTCTTTCTTTTTATCTCTTGATTTTTTACATTAGTTTTTTTTTAAATATTTTATGGAGATAATATTAATTTTTTATGAGGAAAAATAAGATTATTAAATATATTAAAAAAAACTTATCTTGTGGGGACAATTTATGTGCATCTGCCCCTATGTAAATCAATGTAAGTAATAATGAAAATTGACTAAAATTTCATTTGTTAAAAGTGTTTGACCCAATGTTTTTAGCTTATTTTCTCCTTTAAAAAAATTTCAGCCAAACACTTTTCATAAAAAGCTCTAAGGTATATAGAGTCTATTTTGGTGTAAGCTTCTCTAGAAGTATTTCTAAAAAAAGAAAATAAGAAGACAAAAATGAAATGAATTTCTCCTTAAGTTAAAATGAGTTTTTCATTAACTAATTTGTAGATGTCATCTTTTAGATAAACTATATTTGTAAGTTTCTAGAAATTAGTTAATAGAGAACTTATTTTTACTTATGGAAAAGTTCATCTCATTTTTTTTTTCTTATTTTTTTTCTTAGAAGTACTTTTGGAGAAACTTATCCAAACAAGTCCATATTTTTATATTGCAAAACTTTAAAATAAGTAGCTTTTAATTAAGCTAGTACGTAGAAAGAGCTTTTTTTATATAGCTTATCCAGAGCTTAATCATGCAGTTTCATCTTTGAATAAAAACTCGACCTAAAACCCCATCTTTTTTAATTTTCTATTGATTTCTCATTTTTTTTATAAGCATTGATTTTAATTTTTATGTATTTCATATACAATTAAGGAAGTAAAGTTATATAATTTTGTTCTTGTTTCAAAAAGTTAAATAAGGAAAGTTTATAAAAATAATATTAAATAAAAAGTGTGAAAAGATTTATTGATTTGACTTTTGTTTAAATAAAAAATTAAATAAGGATAAAAACTAAAATTTAAAATAAAATTAAATAAAATAAAGAATCGATCAACAAGTTGTTGATCTGAATGGTGCGGAATTTGATCTTTCTAAGCAAGGTCTTGAGTTTGAACTCTTGAATGAAAAAGATATGATTGGAATAAGAGATCTTATTAAATGTGGTTAATCAGATTTTTCCGCATAAATAAATTATCAATAGAACTCGTGGATACTTCGCATCAATGTCACATGTAAAAAAAATAGGGAAAAACATCAAATAGACACACACAATATATTGTTGATCAAATGTATTAATGCATCATCTACCTTCTAAAGTTTTTTTTAGGATAGAAACTAATGGATTTATTTTTGTCTAAATTACATGGATCTTTCATTAAAGCTGGATAGAACTATTATAGACAAGGACAATAAAAATGACATCCAAGTATTTAATATAGTTACATATTTAAGACTCGATACTGACATCTCTTGTTAAGTTGAAATAATTTGACGTAAGTTGATCCATATGTTTAGTGATTACCTAATGCTATATAAACATAAAGGAAATGTGCTTGATATGCATGTAGTTGTAGCAGAGAAACCAGTTCCACGTTACAAGCTGGCAAAAAACTGTATTTGCTTGAGAAGAGGGGTTAGAGTTTCCATCAGCTTCTCGCACGGGTGGTTGTGAATTCCCTCGTAAGTCGTCACCACAATGCTTGTGTCTTTGGATAGCCTTTGCACTTGTTTCTTCACATTGCACGTGTGATGCGTGCAGCGGTAGTAGCTTCTTTATCGCCCAATATTTTTGCAATTCAAAATGATAATGAAGCACAAAGCCATTCAGTGATCTCCTCAAAATTAACAAAAATACATATTATTAATTCAGTAGTCTCATTTTATATTTTATGGTGTCAAGAAATTGGTTGTATTTCTAAATTTGTTAATATCTTTTTTATATGAATAAAATGGTTTTATTAACTAAATATTTGACCACATGTCATATTATTATAGTTATCCGGGTTGAGAAATGAATACGGTAATGAAAGCATCTTGAAAATTTAGTGCATATTTCTTTATCCATATTACCGCTATGGCGTTAATCATCAATTTAATCACAATATTAAAAAAAATTAATTAGATAAAATTTAATTCATAGGTGCAAACTATGTTATTTTCTAATTAGAATTGAATTTTTATTTCCACAATAAAAATTTTACATTAAAATATTATGTAAATTTAATATTATGTAAATTATTAAATTGAAACTCCAATTTTAACTGAAAAACAATTAAAAAACACTTTTTTTTTATATATAAGAAAGGATTCACTTATTCCAAAATTAACTCTTTTAGAGTTATTTCTCATTTTCATCATTATTTTTTAATATTTAATGATTAAAATTAATTATTTATTATAACCATTAGATTTTTAAAAAAATAAAAATAAAAAATAATTCAGAAAAAATTATTATTAAAATAAGTGGATCTTCCTCTATATATATACGCAAAAATATTAGCAGGTAAATCCCTTTTTCTCTTGTAGGGGCTAGACTAAATACCATTCTTTTCTAATTGATTCACTATGCTTTCGTATAAGAGCTATCTTTTTTTGTGCTCCCATACGAATCATGCATCCTCCTTGTTCCATACAAAATTACAGAACCATATGCATGCATGCATATATGCAACGTAAAAGAAAACAAATCAATTTCAATTCACACACACACACACACATACCTTGGATATGTGCTATTCTTCACAGCTTTCTGGCCATATTTCCTCCAGCGATAACCATCATCCAAAATATCATCTGCACTTCTCGTTTGAAACGCAAACCTTGGCACTCGTGTTGTTTTCTTCATCCTCCCACCTTTCCTTTTCTCCTTGTTTCCCTTTTCCTCCTCACAAGCTGCCTTATTTTGAGCCACAAAAGAAGAAGAAGAAGAAGAAGCACATTCAATTGCATCTTTGGCATCCCCATTAAGCAAGAAGCTGTTTTGAGCAGAGAAAAGGTTACCCCAGTCAATGTCACATAGCCCTAATTGATCTTGAGGGTCCAAAGTAGGGTTTTGCAACATCGAATTTGGCGTGAAGAGGAAGGGGTTGTTTTGGGGTGGTGGGTTTGGTGGGTCTTGGCTTTCCATTAGGTTTTAATTCCAAGTGAAGAAGATTATTAACTGAAGAGAAAATAAGATTGTTTTGGTGTTGAAACTTATAAAGAGGAAATGAAAGATGGTGGAGGGTAGAAGAGGTTTGGCAGCTATCACATATATACACTAATGTGTATGCATTGATGATAACGGAAAATCAGTGCATGTGGGACACGTCTCCTATGTGTTATGGTGTGAACTTGAAAGGCAGTTGAACAGAAAGTAGTTGGATTTAGTTGAGTTTAACATTCGGTGTAAGATATATATCGGAGATAGAGAACTAGCTTATTGCATAATATTTGTGCATTTCTTAGGATACATTCTTGAGTCTCCTCACACTAGTTGAAATGATGTACAGTTTACCTACCAATAAAACTTGCACAATGAAATTAGTCTCTTACGTCATATACCATTGTGATTTTCGTGCCATTCATTTTGGAATTTTGTATCATCGGTTTTTCAGATTATTGTTATAAAATAAAAAATAAAGATATATTATAAAAAAATATTTATTATATTAAACATATGATTTTATTAATTAGTTTCAATAAAAAAATCATTTTTAACTTTTAATATGAGAACTGATTATCAATGACACCAAAGTCTCTTTAAATTTCACGAAAGAAAAATATGTGAATTAGTTTTTTTTTTTTGGTTGAGTTAATTAATAATTATTTCCTTCATTCATATATGCTTAAATTACATTTCCCTTTCTTAAAAGAAGAATATGAGTTACACTTTGGTCTTCTTCAATATAAATAAATTTCTTAACCTACAGAAGTGAATAGTTATTCTCTAAAAAAAAGTGAATTATTATGAATGTCTCCTTATAATATTTGTGCTTCATACAATTATTAGAGTTATAGTGTCAACGATAACTGAGTTTAACTTCAATTATTGTTGATTTTATTATTTTAAAATGTAGAATGAAGTTTTCAATATCTCTATTATTAGTTTTATAATATCATCTAAAATCTTTATTTCCTCTTATTATATATAAGGTCACGAAATTGATAATAAATACTTAAAACTAACTATTAATCATGTCTAGAATCACAGTGATAGAAAAAATATCATGTAAGAGACTAATTTGTATTAAAACGATTTCAAATGCAACATATATTTCTCTTTAAAAAATGAAAAGTGATTATTTTAAAATAAGAGACGAGGAAGTGTAATCCTTATGTCTTGCTTTTTAGGAAGGAAAACGAAGACAATACCATGTTGAGATAGCTTGCTAGAATGAGCAAAAAGGAATAGCTTGTGGAGGTGGAAAGTTCGCGGTTAGACAGCTGAAATTCCTAAGTGCTCTTAAGTAACCTGGTATACAAAGGCACCCAAATATATAATTATCAAATGTGCATGGTATTAGTTACCATGGATATATTGCGCAGGTACAAGAATGCGTAGTCTCTACAAGTAAATAAGAAAGCAAAAATGAGGAATCCAATCAGTGATTTTGTGGATTAAAATTAAAAGTTTAGAGATCTCCAATGATTTCTTTTTCTTAGAGTCATTTATTCATCTTTCTGTGATCCTTAGGTTATCATATTTTTTTCTAAGATTTTTAACCAAATTTTACTTTAATACAAAAAATTATAAGAAATTTCAAAAAATCTTATATTTAAAAAATAAGAAACTCTAGAAAGTATTTTTTATATTAGAAAAAAAAAATTGTGAAAGTAATCTCAGCTACTTAATATTTTCCATTGTATAATTTTTTTTAAGAAATAATTTTTTACATTAAAAATCCACTAAATATCTCTCATTGGAGATGTTTTTTAGATCTTGTTTGGGATGGTTATCAATTCGTGATTTATAATTTTGAATTATTATTTTAAAACGAAAACGTGTTAAATGAATTTTGAATTTTACTAAATTTTAAAACTGTTTTATCCTTATTTCAAAAATAATAAAAATTGGTTTGTTGATTTTTGTTGTTAGTTTTATCCTGGGAATTGCCTTGGTGACCAATAACAACGACCCAACACATGCATGTTCTTCGTTGCAAACAACCATCTCCATTGATCTCAGATTTTCTAATCTCCACAGCACCAATGTGATCTTGAAGCTCCGGAACCTTCCCTCGAGCCCATTTGAAACCCATCTGAAATATCCAAACACCCCATTTTCGACAAAAGCTCCAAACTTTTGCATCTTTCCAAATACCCACTTACGTTTTCAGCGTTCCCATCAATTGCAGCACTTCTGAAACACTAGAGCGGAAGAATACATAGCAAGATCTTACCTTTGCACAAAAGGGTCTTCAAATGTGTGGCGTCGAGTTCCAAAGCGTGGTCACAATCTTGAAGGGCGTTGTGGACGTCTTTCAATTTGGACCTTGCTTTTGCGCGGTTGCATAGGGCTATGAAGAGTGATCTGCAGAGCTTTTGAAAGTGGTCGCCCTTGGTCGTGCGCATCGTGGTCGCCATTTGAATGAAGCGTTTTTTCTTCTCGCAGCGAAGAATGTTTTAGACGGAGATGACGTTGTTGTTGTGGAGGGTGTCGAGATCGCCGACGTAGTTGTTGGCGGCGAGGTCGGCGGCGTAGCCATGGGCTATGCCATCCTTGGCTTAGGGATGGGCAGAAACCTGGTCGCAAAGCTGCTTGAACTTGATAGCATTTGATTTGGATTTGGGGATAATGATTTCAAAACTGAAACTAAAACTAAAATTGAATACTCAAAATTAAAATTGAGTTTAATTTTTAATGATTTTAAAATTGGAAATAGAAAATCATCCCCTACAGGACCTAAGGTGACAGGTTGAGCTTGTTGGGGGTATTGGGAAACTCAAATCCAAAGGAGATCGGCAATAATAATGGGTTAAGCATCTGACAATAAGAGTAAATGAGAAACAACCTAAAACTTTAATTCATTTATATTCTTATAAATTATTTTCATTTTACTCATTTTCAATTAACGTGAGATTTTAAACTAACACTTCAAATTCTAACATTGTCCATCTCAAACATGAGTTATCACATTAGCATACTCTACATTGAATATGTAATCAATTATCATAAAATTATTTCAATTTAATTAGTAATCTCAAATTCAAGTGATGATAAGTTACAAGCAAAATTTGAAGGACGAACAAGCAACCCGGTTTGAAATGAAGGACTCGGAAACATATGAATGAATTTTCATCGCCTCTTAGACCTACTTAAGGAGATAAAAAAAAAAAAAAAAAAAAAAGCTAGGGTGCAAAGCTATTAGAGCATCCATAGAACAATATCAAGGAATTGAAAATGATGAGGAAAAGTTCATAATTGTAGCATGATCAACAGTTCTGAACCCTCATCCTGACTCATCTTCATCAAGTTCAAGATCCTTCTAATGAGCATCCCCATTAGATGTTAAAAAGAAAACATAGGAAGCAATGTCCAGAAGTTCAGATTCAGAGCTATACCATGCTAACCAGCTTGAGAAGCCCATTGCTCTGAGGTTCAACATGTTCAGAGAAATTGCTGGTTGTGATTTTTCCACTTCAAAATCTTGTTTCTTCAAGTAATTTAAAAAATAAAATAAAAATAGAATTGATACACTGTTTATAGTATTGACATTGAACTAGTTCTAAAGTTTTCTAAATCAACCAAATAATCACTTTCCTGCAATCAGATCTGAAGTCAAGAAATCATATTACAAGAGGTAGTAATTGACATTGTCCTACGAGTGAAAAGTATAAAAATATTGATGACATGATAAACTTGATTGATTTTCTAATTTATACCTTTATTTAACATTCTATAACTGTAAAAACATTTTACAGTTGGAAAATAAATTATATGACAACACATTGCTGATTCAAAATTACAATTACTCTCCCTCAGGCCACAGCAAAAGATAGTAAGAAGCCTACTCTGATACCTATACACTTTAAAACGAACTCTTCTTTCTTCTACTAAATCTGGCAAATTACAAGGCATGAACAGCATCAGCTCTATTTCACAGATTCTGTCATTCTCCAGTTAAATCACAATATCATCTCAATAGCAGCAGGCACAACACTAATCTTTTTTGGAAGGAACCCCAAATGCTCCCCGTCAGATTGAATATAAATACCACCCTTGCCTGATATGACCTCCACCTCAATAGAAAGTACACTACAATATAAAAAATACTCTGGATGAGTACCACCACAATGGCACAATCCTCAGCTGAAAAAGTTAGCACATTTGGTAAATTGTGAAGGTCGTTACCAAATCCTGTTGCTAGTTACTTACCTCCACATTTTTTGTTAGTTGCAATTCAGTACAGTTAAGGCACATTCACATACATAGTAAGTATACAGAATAATAAATCCAAGACAATTTTTGTCTGAATTGCAGCCAACTCAAAACTTGTCAATATACCAAACATGGATCATTCACGACATATTTCCTACTGACACTAATCCAAGTAGACGACCTCACTAATGGGATAAGGTTTTTGATGTTGTTGCATCATTAAAATAAAAGTAGGTTATAGAGGATACTGAGAAGGTTTTGACAACCAATTATATAATTGGGATCATAGTTAAGCAGGTGACTAGAAAAGAAGATAATTTACCTCACACTAACAATATTCAATCTCTATATGTCATGTTCATATTTGACAAAACCATGTAATCAAATTTGATTAGTCATCTAAACCTTATTAATGGAAGGTAAAATTAAGAATGGTAGATTGACTTCTTTGGAAAAGATTATACCTTCTATCAGATACATTTTTTACTGAGAGATGTGTCCCACTGTATAGCTTGTGTAATTTCAAGACAAAATCATACCACTTGAAGTTCTGAAGAGTTACAACCTGCAGAATTTATGGGGAGAAAATGTACTTCAATAAATAAAAAACAGATGACCAGGATTTAGGATGAGGTTTAGCCAGTAAATTATTCAAAATAGATGATAATTTTCATCTGACATTTTACAGAAAGGTATTTTACCTCTAAATTTCTGCTGAAAGGACTAGCATTTGGTGTAATTTTCATGCCACCACCAAAGTATTTTGCATTTCCAATGCAAAGGGCTGTCACTTGAGGACATGTCTCCCATGGACCATCATTGAACTGCATTTTTCAAGTAATAAAATTAGTGTGATACTTCTGGTGCACAAACATAACATCAACATCAATATCAACAGCACCTTTAACCCAAGTTAATTGAGATTGGTGGTAGATGAATCCAATGATAGATTTCTGGTGCACAAACATAGACCATGAAAAAATTAAAATTATACAGGACTTCAAACTAACACTGACCCTGATTCTCAGATCCTGGTTTTGATGCCCGATGAAGGCTTGCAATGCACCAATGACATAGCACAGGTTGCCAAATCTCTTGTATCTAGAAGCATAAAAACCCGCCTTTGCACTCCTGTAAAATTAGGTCAAGCATGCTTAGGTGTGATCCATGTGTTACACTTATTCAGAAATTTGCGGTTAGCCTTACAAATGAATGTCGGCGACATTTATGAAGTAATGATGGTCGCAACTCTCTCCAGTGATAACACCAACATCTATCATTGATCTCAATCCTAAAGAAGACCTAAATTAGAATGTAATACGAGACAAACTAAAAGCACAAATGGAAACATAAGATTTGAGGTCAGCATCAACATGCTTGAGTTATCACATAGCTACAATAGAATAGGAAAGCAATTATAAATTAAGAAAAAGAAAAAACCTCTAGCAACACGTTCAATGGCCTCATGGGGATCATTTTTCCTGGAAAAGACTCAACAGATGTTTCCATTCACTTCAACTGTATAGAACTAATAAGCTCCATTTAAATAAGATGCATAAGGATAATGAAAATACAAACAAAAACTAACCACCCAAATGTTCTTGCAAAATCAGAACCAGTTCCCAAGGGGATGAGCTGTACAAAGCCAGAGCATAGTTATAATTTTCAATAAGCATTCCATTCAGGATATGTATTACAGATGACAAAATTTAAGACGTCAGACATTGAATAAAAACTGAGAGGATTGCATTCTGGTGGCAAGTACTCACACCAAGAGCAGTTGAGTGTGTAGAGTCTTTCACTTGACTAACAACAGGTTTTCCGGCCCAGAAAAACCCATTAACAACCTGCTTGTAATAAACGGAGGTGCATTAGGAGAACAATCAAGAAAGAATGTTGCATTCATCAATAACTTTACTTGATATCAAATAAATGTGTTTTATACCTACTAAGGTCAGTCACTGGTAGGAAGGTCTGGGCAGTTTGCACAGTGTCCTAGGTTCTAACCTTGTTGCCACCATTATATACCAAAAAAATAAATGTGTTTTATAACAAGGAAATGCTAGCAACATAATCTCTAACATACTCTTTCCACAACACTTTCTATTATTAAGTATACTCTTAGCATTTCTCTTTATAACAAACATAATAAAGGTAAGCTTAGTTGAACTTGAACCCTTTCTGATAAGGTAGTTGCTATTCAAGAATTTCACTTGGGAAATTTTTTATGTAGAAATATAAGTAGCAATCAAATAACATCAACACTCCCAACAATAATTTTTTTTTTATTTAATAAAAAGGCAGTTGTGGTACACAGGTAATATCAAGAGCCGCAATGGAGTTGGAATTATGATCGATAGAAGTTACAGAGATAAAGTCGTTGATGTAAAAAGGAAAGGCGATAGGATTATGATGGTTAAGCTTGTAGTCGGGGATCTTATCGTAAATATCATCAGTGTGTATGCACCTCAAGTGGGATTATTATCAGATGAAAAGACCCA
>PYAF01001061.1:1069165-1112584 GCA_007407185.1 Glycine tomentella
CGCTACTACCTCTAGCGAAATATTCTCTCTCTGCCTTGTCAGCACATAATTCGCTGCACAGAATAGCGAATTATGTGCATGCATAATTCGCTGGGATGACTAGCGAATTATGCCGCGTGGCAGTTTGGTATTTATTTTGCCTGGTGTGGCATTTAGGTATTTATTTTTTTTATTTGACCCAGTTTGGTCAATGTCTCTCGTGTCTTCTGCTGTGTAAATCAAAGATAGAGTGTAAATATTCTCACACTGAAAATAAAAAGTTACAAATAAAACTTTTATAGTAAAGAAGGTTATACACTGTGCATGTAACACAGTCATCTAATGCAATTTATCATGATAATTATTTTAAAATTCATGTGATTATTAAACTTTTTTTATAATACCTTAAAAATAAATTTTTATTTTATTTTTATAAAATTTTAATTGGCATACACTTAATTTTTTTTAACAATCAGTTAAGTAAAAATCATTTCAAATATATATAGTTTTTAAAGTAATTATATATTAAACTTTTAACTACATTTTAATTCAAATAATATATATAGATAATAAGTGAAAAGTCTTGGAAAGAAAAAGTTAAGTTAAATTATATTTTAGTAAAATGTTTAATTTTAATTTTATATTTATTATTATAATTAAATTATTTAACTACTAAAATAATAATTTTATATTTTTAATAAATACAAAGATTGAAAGTGTATGTAAAAAACTTAACACTTATATATATATATATATATATATATATATATTATCAACAAAAAAGATTAAGGTTTTTCCTTCCAGGCATTCTTTTGCAAAATTTAAATGTTAGACTTAAGGCAGAAGACACAAACCCTCTGCCACAGGACAAAACTTAGTAGGATAGAAAGCTTGTAATGTTTTACGAGGACCAAAAGTAAGACCATTTGAAAGAAGAAAAACATTATGAAGAATTCATTTAGGGAAAAAAAAAAAAAAAAAAAAAAAAAAAAAAAAAAAAAAAAAAAAAAAAAAAAAAAAAAAAAAAAAAAAAAAAAAAAAAGTCGCAATTTTTTAAAGAACCAAAAACTTTATTTAGGAAACCAATAACTCAAACAAGGCCGAACCTGACAGACATTTCAAGAAATACAAGCAAAATCTTACAATTTAAACATGAAGAATGGAAGATTCCCCCAACTTAGAAGAAAATAAAAGTTAACAATTCAAAGGCTAAGGAGGCAGATAAGAATGTATAACGTTTGGTTCCATAATCCAGATGTAGTTTTCCACGTTTACAGAGAATCTAATAGTTATAGCTTCTACACCCTAGACCTTATTTCTTATTTTTCAATGAATTTCCAAACATGCATGTAATGGTGATCAAAATAGAGGTTTCCTTCCATTTAGCATCCCCAACAAATGATCAATAACTTTGCTCCCATCATCACGCAAGCCAGAATGCATGAACTCATTAGTTATCCATGGCCTAATCCCTGCTATTTGAGAAGCTGTTTCCATGGCCAGCTTAAAATTCACGTACAAGTCTTCATAGTAAACAGCTGCAGCAACAGGTACCTGCCAGCATTGGATCAAAGTTAACAAAAAACTCAACAGACTCACCTTCATCTTGTCTCTTGATAAACATATTCAATTGTTAAGGTTGTATCAATCATAGTTCATGTCTTGTAAGGGATTTTGCTGGTATAACGGATAACTGAGTAAGCCACCTTGTTGTTATTCAGAACCTGAACGTCATATAGTGGGGGCCAATCCTTCTTCTCTGCCAATATATGAGCTGCATCTTTGAATGGTTTCAATGCATGAATCTCATCAAACATCCATGGGAAAATCATCTATAAAAGCAAGTGAACATGGTAAGCATTTTCTCCAGTTAATAGTAAGGAAAAGAAAATAAGCAGATTAGCATTCAACTTATTGGTTAATTACCTATCTGGGAAATGCGATGTCATGCATAATGCTCCATATCCAAATGGCAGACCAATTGTTAACCAAATCTTTTCATTAAATGAGTGCATCTATTGATAAACATTATAGATGTACAAAAGGTTTGAATTATTCAATCATACTTCATACATCAATCAAGTTACTGAATTCTATGACTATGTTTGGATAAATTTCTCAATGAGCATTTATAGAAGAAGAAACTAAGAAGGTAAAATGAGTTAAACTTTTCCCATAAGTTAAAATTAACTTATGCATAAGCTAACTTATTCAAACTTTCTCATTTAACTTCTCCAAAAGTTAGATTTTAACTTATGTGAGCTAATTTTAACCTATAGGAGAAACTTAATTCATTTTACCTTCTTATTTTATTTTCTTTTCTTATAGGTTCTTATTGAGAAGCTTATCTAAATAAGACCTGTATTTGGATACAGGCGGCTATATATTCTTGTATTTTATTTTATTTCAACCAAGTGTCAGTTTCCCCCCACTAGGATATGTGGAAGAATAAAAAAAAGATACAATACTATGCACAACAATGTTACTCTGAATAGCTTTAATGCAATATTTATGGCATAATTTAAGATGTTTTGTGCAAAGTAAAGAAAAATGATATTCTTTACACCCTACCTCTCCTGTAAAAAGTACAGGGAGTCCTTCTCTGGCAGCTCTAATTGCATCAAACTTGTCTCCAACTGCAGTCCTTACACTATTAGCAGACCATTTATTAGCAGAACCCTACAGAGAGAATGAGGGACCAGAGTTGAAGAAGAACCATAGAACATGAATAAACAAGGAACCAAAAAGAAATCTACCTGACAATAGATGGATTCATGTAGAAGAGCATAGAGTGGATTGGTATCAAAATTTAACCACTTCTCAAACTGCATGGAATAAAAATTCGCCCTTGATATTCAGAAGTAAACTTGAAATTCAGGATTCATAATCATGGAAAGGCAAACATTTCTCTTACAGAACTTAGGAAGTTGTAACTTATTCTCTTTGGTGCTCCCGGAACTAAAGTAGGATCCCACACACTCTCAAACCTAGAAAGATTAGTACAAAAAAATTCAATAAATTTAATTCAAGATAGTTCTAAAACACACAAGGTAATAATGCATTACAAATAGTGCATGCTCTCGAAACCAGCTCCGGATCCTAGGCCAGATAGACCAAGAGTCTGCAGCCCTCTTGGGGTTAGGAAGCCACCAGATGGAAGAGCCACCTACACAAAGAGAGAAGGAGATAAGGATTTGACAGAATATAGCTCAGATTTTCATGTTTAACAACAATAAGAAAAATGTGAGACAGATAATCACCCCTCCTCCTTCTTGTTCAGCCAAATAATTAACAAGTTCTTGAACAATTTTAATATCTTGAGGGAACCTCTTGTAGTACTTCTCATTTTGATGTATAGCTTGCTCAAAGCCTGCTTTGTACACTGAATCTGCAGTACATCCACCTCCAATCGGAGGAATTCCTCCAGTTATAAGGACTTGCTTCAATCCTTTTGGTGCGAAACTCAAATATGTGACTGCACAAAATCCACCATAGCTCTACCACAAAAAAATAAAAATAAAATAAGAGTAAGAAAGCATGGAATTCCAAGGCTACATTGGTTTCAAAGGTACAAAGGCATTCTAACCAAAGCTCCTAAACCAATAAAGCATCAGACGATGCCTACAGCAGGACTCATACAAATATCAATCTTAAATTTTCAAGGAGACAGGGATAGAAAGCAAAGGAAGAAGAAGTTACAGATTGTAAAGCCAGACTGGTTAGTCATCAAAGATCAGCAACTCATATGAATACCTATCAAAAACAATAACTTAAATACCTGACCCAATATTGTCCAAGGATCAGCATCAGGAACAAGGCGTACTCGAATAAACTCTGCATCGTTTACTATATTATCAGCTCGGAAATATTTTAAAAAGTCAACTAATTCATCAGCAGACTTGAATTGTGACATTGATGACACAGTCAAGGGAGTTGATAAGCCTGTTCCTCGCTGTAGAAATGTACAAAAGTAAGAGAACAGATTATACAAAAAAATTAATTATAATATCACAAAGATAATGACATTAATGCCTGGCGAATCATGCCTGATCCATTAAGATGAGACGGAATTCTTCACAGACTTTTTTAGTCCATCCACTGGATTCAGTAGGACGCCGGCACTCAAACCCAGGTCCACCTTGCAAATATAATAAGTATGGCAAGTTTTGCTCTTCTTTCCCAACTGCAACAAAATTACTGAGTTTTGAAGGAAAATTTGCCACAGTGATGAAGGGGGCGATGTACAAGTCTAAGCATGAGCACTCATCAAATAAGCAATGTGTTAAACGAAAATTTATCACAAAACAAAAAAAAAATCTGGGATCAAAACTTTGTTGAAGAGTGACTAATTAAAACATAAAACAATATGAACAGAATATTAGAGAAATATTTAGGCTTCTGGACATGAGGTATGCAATGTTGCTCTAGTTGCCAACATAATCGCCACTAGAATATAGATATACTAAGGGTGTGTTGATTTCTATTTTAAAAAACTTTTTAGTTTTAAAAAAATAAAACAAAGAAAACAGACAGTGACACTAACTCAATGCCTCACCATTTACTGCACCAACCCAGATGATGCACACCCTTGAGCTAGGACCACAAAACTGAAGAGGTTGAGAAACCATCTCTCAACTATTTCTGTTTTTTGGTTCTTAAAATACTTGTTTTGGAAACAATTATCGATTTTGGATGAGAAATTGACTATTGATCAGCATGAAATTTTTTAAAAACTAAACATTATAATGTATGATTTGCACCCTACATGACAACCATGTTCCTGACTGAAACACAACAGTTGTACCTTTAGAAAACAAATAATTGTCCAATGCCAATACATAAATACCAGCAATTCCATATAAAGCTTTCTTCATTATCCAAATAAATCCATGTCAACTTCCTCTCCTGTTCTCTTCCCAATTACATAGTAATAGGTCTTATCTCTCTTCCTAGAAAGGAACACAATTTCTTTTCCAATGACATTTCCCCTCATCCCTCGAGGAAAAATTCTTGTTCTCGAGGAATTGTAAACAAACACAAAACACTTCATCGTACTACCCAAGTCCTTGTTTTTAATTTCTAAAGCTCAAGTAGGTTCCACTTCCACATTTTAAAAATAAAGCAGTAGTATCTATCCCCTTTCTTTTTCTATTCCTTATTTTTCAATCCAAACAATGGACCTTAAACTCATTCCCCTCCATCTTCTTCCATCAATCCAAACACAGCCTAGAAAGAACTCAAAACTATTATATGATCTAAAAAGGCACTATTAGATTCTGCCCCCAGATACCCCATTGACAAAATATTCACTATAATAACTCAAAAAACCCAAACCTAATTACACTATCACAAAAAACCCATCCTGGGTTTTTCTTCACTTCAGACAGTGACTCATTAGCCACCATCAAAATTCCATCTTTTACCCCACAAATTAAAACGTTTAAAACCAAAAAATTAAAACTTTATGTTATCACTCAACCTCCATGCAAAAAGGAAAATAAGGGCAACGAAGAAACAATTAATGCAATCAATCAAACCAAAAGAAAACGATTGAAAGCATAGTTGACTTAGACTAAGGTTACCTGCAACGACTTCACGTGCAAAAACGGTGATCTTGGGAGAAGAATGGGGTCCCCGACAGTGATCAAGAGGGACCTTGAAGCGATGATCGCGCAACCGGAGCTCCGGCACTGAGTACCAGTCTCCAGTGACGTGCTCCGGCGAGGAGTCTCCGGCGGCGAGGCCTTCTCTGTTCATCGGGGGCTGAGAGCTCCGGCGAGAATGCGAGAGGAAACGGTTGGAAACAGAATAGGGTTTTGTGAAGTGAGATAGTGAAGAGAAAGCGCGAGAACAATGATGAATATTATGATTGTAATGAAGCAATGTTCTCAGAAAACGTGGTGGTGGCGCGTGGAGTAACAGCATTGTTGTGTGGCGAGTGGGACGAAGTGAGGGTAAGCGAGAGTGGATAAAATCTGAACGGCTTTTCTAACTGTGACTGAATTAGTTGGACGGCTTTGATTTGGTTTCAGAGAAACAAAGTTTATCTAAGCCGTTTATTACTCACTGACTCTTGGTTATGAGTTTTTATGTTACATATTAAATTAAATTATTTTTTACTTTTTTAATCAATATTCTAATTAAATAAGAAATTTAGTATCTTTAATTAATTTAATTATTATTTTTAATCAGAATTAAGTATAATCACATATTTACACAATCATTCAAATGATATTTTATTAATTAATTTGATTTTTAAGATTTATCAAAATAATTTTTTTAACTATTCAACCATATCTGCTAAATAAATTTATTTTAGTAGGATGCAGTGTTTTGTAATGTTCTATTTGATTGTAAGTTGTAGGCAGTTGATACAGCAGTTAGGATGTTAAAGGAAGGAAACATGGATGCCATAAGATTAGGAGGGTCAACTTCAAAGGGTTGTTGCAGAAAAATCCATTGTTGAAGCTGGAATAGCAGTCATGGGACATGTGGAATTGGGGCTGGTCCATTTTGCAGTGGACAGGTAAGTTGGTCATGCTGGCCTTTTACCTAATACTATGATATGCTTGAGAACTTTAGTAAGAGTAGAGTGGCCGAGACTAGCACCACAATTTTTGTGTAGTTAAAAACAAGACTATTACTACATTTTGAGGCATTTATTCTTCATCCAATTGAAACTGTGTTTCATGGTAAATTGTTTTCTTAATTACATGTTGTTTTCATTTTCATGTGTATGTATATGTAGCTATATATGGAATTGGACATGTTTAAATGGTCTTAATTACTAGTAGACTGTATGTGGTTTCGAATTTGACCAACCCTCAATTGATTTGAGAATATTAAAGGAAGTGTTATTTATTGGTGAAATTTCACACCTTTTGGGGATGAGAACTAGGGGATTTTTTCTGCTTTTGAGAGAGTTGATGATTTCGTAAGCATATGGTGTGGTTTTATTGAAGGATGGATTACATGATTTTCATCTCTGTAATTTGTTATAATCTCTCTGCCAGTGAGATGAATTGTTGCTTTATGAGCAAATGACTCACTTGGATGATTAATCCCTACTTGTAATTTGCAATGATTGATCTTCAATTCATTTTTTTCTCTTTTTTACCTAATGGAGCGTGTTTGTTACCGTCACAATAATTATTGTAGGAGAAATAACTTGGTAACCTTTTTCCTCTTGTTTCACTTCAAGAAATTTTCATTTATATAAATAACCAACCTAGACATATTTTGTGAACTAATTTCGTTCGGTTATGTACAAGTTAGAACAATTTACACCTTAGTACCTCACCAATATTATGGCATACGTTAATTAATCATAATTTTTGCTTTTTTATTTATGAATTCTAATTTATTTTTCATGCAGGGGCTACTTTTCCACGATCTGCTTGGTATGCTGCAACATCCTCATGCTAAAGTATTTCTTGAAATTTTTACTTAGTTTGTATGCGTCCTTTCCTATAGGATTCTTTGGTAAAGTTAAGACTGCATCTTTTGCAGGTTACTCCAAAATTTTGTAAGAAGTATGCCTGTGTTGGAAAAGTTATCAATAAAGCCTAATTAGAGTATAAGGAAGATGTGATAAATGGTTCATTTCCTGGCTCTCAATATAGCCCGTACAAAATTCTGTGAAGCAGAAGCAAATGGTTTTATAAACGAATTGCTAAGATTGGGTTTGGACAAGACAGCATCTGCAGCATTTGAAGCAGTCCAAACTATGGATACTTCCAAATCAAATGGTGAAGGAAACTCAACAAAGGACTAAAACAACATTTTAAATTGTTGAAAATCACATATTAGTCCTCAGAGATGAAAATCATTATTTTCATCCTTGGAAGATGAAATTGTTGATCACTTTAATCCTTGTCAGGGAATAACTTAGTATTAAAAAGGGATTAAGTTGCTTGATTTTTTCATCTTTCAGGAAGAAAAATGATGATTTTTATCTTTCAAAAAATAATATGAAGGATCTCAAAAGTTCAAAGATCAAAATGGTGTTTTACTTCCAACAAATTGAATAGTTTAATAAAGCAACAGGTGTCGCCAACAGGTGACAAAGTTTCTATCTACAAAGTGAAATAATCTGTATTGTGTTGCTGTACTCTAATTCTGACTTATCCAATGTTTCTATCAATAAAAGTATAAAAACGTGCTACCAACTTGTGTCTTTTCAACTCCTCTATCTCTTCAAATCGTGCAAATCATATTTGTTAAGAGGGAGTCATGCATGATGAATAATTACAGGAAAGGATATTGCATTGCCATTAGTGAAAAAATTTGCTAGCCAGGTACCTTGAGAGAGAGAGAAAACAGAACCATACCAGAAAACGTGTGTCATAATTACATTATAGACTTACTAATTATACAATGAACATAATAAACAACCATACAATATAATATTTACATGATATATTGAACCTAGACACATGTATCCAACTCAAACATAATGCATGTTTCAGACTAAGGTCAATTACATTTAGGTTGAGTGTATAATTTTGTTATGTGTTGTGTTCATTTAAAAGCTTATCCTTGATGTGCTCTTAAATGCGCTTGAGTAAGGTCAACTTTTGAGGCCATGATTCTTTACCACCGATGCTTGTGGAAGGTGAATTGGTGGCACAGTTCTGTCTAGTAATTAAAGTTGGATTTGCCCACCACAAGATCCTTCCTAAAGTTTGTAAAGTTCTCAAGGTATGACAACATTGAGGTTGAACCATAGGATTTCCCTAATTGAGTAATAACCTTAAATAATCCACTAAGAAACCTTACCCTTATGATCTATTCTCTTTTATAGAAAAAAGGGTGTATTTCTTTCTTTTTTAATTGCAATATATAAAGTTTATTATTTGAAATCAGGATTCTTACAGTACACTTCAAATTGGCTATTAAATTGTATGTTAGTTTATCATTTATATTGTTAAGCTGTGTCCTACAAAAATCATAAATTTCCGGCAAGTAAAAGGCATGATGATGATGATGTTCTCGGTAAATTCTTTGCTCCATTACCGACAGAGTTCCCAACATTCCATATATAACTTTAGATTTCAATATTTTGAAAACCGTTTAAAAGTATTTCCTACCAAGCTTTTCAAATGGAGTGATGGATTGATTAGAACTTCCATGTTGATTTCTAAATAAGGGAACTAAGCGTTTCTGTTTCATGTGCTTAAAAAAGAAAACGAATTTATGCTATCCTATTTTTTTCCAACTACATTAATACCTGAAGGATAAGTATCGTTTTTCGTGACATTGTATTGGGCGTACCACTGTCCAACTTCATTGGTTTAAAATTTGTAAAATGCTTGGTGAAAAATCAACTTAACATTTTCACCTTCACACGGCTCCTAGAAAAATTCTTGCTTTAATTGCATATATACATCACCAAATTCGACTAAGTCAGTTCACTTTCCTTCCAATTGTATGAAATGATTCTTTTTCTATGGTTAGTACTGGCAATTTCAAAATCCTTTCAAATTTAAATCGTGTGGGTTATCCTTACCAATGCAACAACAATGATAATATGAATCTATGAAGTGCGAATACTTCTATTATTTGAAATCTCCAAATAAAAAAGATTATTTGAAATGTCATGTTGTCAAGCAAGATTTGACTTGACATTTATCTGGGGGGACATACATGGAAAAATATCCTCTTCATTTACTGGAGAGGAGTCAGATCTTAATAGGTGTTGAATTAAATAAAATATTTTTTTTATTTATTTGACTTTTTAAATTGGCATCACCATATAAATAAACACAAACTCATATTATTTAAAAAATTATTTTAAATTTTAAAAAAATAAGCTCAAAATATAATATAATGTAAAAAAATGTGAAATATACAAGTTAGTTTGACGGGTGAATATATATATATATATATATATATATAAAAGATATGATTTCATCTTGTTTTGAAATTTTGTTAAGATATCAAGTATTCATCGTAAAATAATATTTCTCAATGGTCTTTTTTAAAACCAATTATTGTATATAAAAAAAAGTGAAAATACCAGAAAGTAATACTACTTGATTATCAATTTAGATTTATATATATATATATATATATATATATATATATATATATGATCTAGCATGTAGAACTTGCCCATATCCTATATTTTATATATTAACCGTATGAAGTATCACATCTCATCCTGTGTCCTAGTGTGAATCCACACTTCTTCATAAGATAATAATACCTAATCATCATTTTTTTTTTCATTTTCCAGCTGAGGCAAGTTTGGTAAATTGACCACTTCCACTAGGCATGAGATGCAATGTTATTGGGAGCCAAGCAAATGGCACAAAGCTAAAATGGTTAGCCTAACATGTTAACTTCAAGGCAAGCTAACGTGGCTCTGATTTGGGGAAGGGGACGTGAAATACTTTGCTTCTCAGTGAATAAAACAGAGAGGAGCCAGATACCATATAAATCAAACGCATATGCTTGATGGGAATCTAATTCCTTGATTTCCTTAACCCCTCGTGTCCCCAAAAAAGGTTCACTACTATTGGTGGTCATGCACAGTACTACTAGAATATATACCCAACAAGCAACAACCATGAACCCATATGTCACAGTCACACATATAATAATCATTACATAGAAGAAGAAAATAAAAGTCAACCCAAAAGTCCTTTTGCCAATTTATATCACAAAACCAATGTCAAATACAATGAACTCAACCACAACTCAAGGAGCATATAAAAAAAACTTACTAAAATAAATTGTGTTTACATTAACATACGTATGACATAAATAATAAAACTATGAATGCCTAATAACAACAATCATCATTGATTTTTAACAAGATTAATGCTTGATCTACCTTACTAGTCACTACTACTCTACTAAGGAAAACTTTTCCTCCCATTCACAAACCATTGTTAGTAAAGATTCCTCCAAAATGTTCCATTTCCTCTACAAACAAAAACCAAAAAGAAAAGGTCCCTATTGTCATCAATGAAAAGCATTGTGATGATTTGCCCAACAGAGTCATCTACATCCACCAGCAGTAGCAGCGCCACTAGCCACCCAAGAAGGGATTGCAATTGCTGAAAAGGGGTCACTGAAACAGTCTCCAGTGACAACAGAAGGAGCAGTAAGTTGGCTCAGTTCATCCAAACTTTCAAAGAAGTCATCTGAAAGCACCATATCAGACAAGAAAAATTCATCTTCTTCCTCATCATCCATCACATCCTCTTTCTCTTCTCTGCTCTCAGACTTTTCCCCTTGTGGTGGTGTTGGAGCCTCTTCTTCTGCCCCTGAGGTGGTAGGGGAAGTGGGTTTTGTGAGGCTCTTGCTCTTGTCAGAGTCTTCTTCAGTGGTGGTGGCTGTTTGAGGTACCAATGGCTTCTGACGTGTGGAGCCAGCAAGAGAGTTTCTGTGAGTAGGAGCAGGGTGGTTGTGCTCAGCAGTGTAAGTCACTATAAACATTGTTGGGTCTGATCTGTTTCTTTCAACCTGTTTTCTTGCCAAACACCCCTTTGAGCTGCTACATCTATAGTACCCCCTACAAAAACAAAAACAAACCTCAATTAGACCTTAAAGTACACAACTTCGGAATTTTGGATTTGATTACTTAAAGCTTAAAGTGGGATGCCATGTGATAATTAATTGCAAAATTCACTATTGAGATCTCAAACACCTTTACTTTATAAATCCATGCACATATTTTCTCACAATCTCAAATCAAGGGCCATCAAATTAAAAGAGCCAAATCATGAATTTTCAACTAAATTTTTGCAAAATTTCAAGTGGAAATCTTGTAGGCTAACCTTGGATATGGAGACCCCTTTATGGGTTTCTGGCCATATTTCCTCCATGCCCATATGTCTGAGGAGAGATTCTCAACTGGCACTTGACAAACTTTCTTAAGCTGGTTCTTTCTGAAAAATACCAATAAAACAACCATAAGCATCTCACAAACACAAACATAAACACACACCAAGGTTTAAAAAAAGGTCCACAGTCCACCGTCACAATTACATTCACGTCGGTCACATTTGTCTACAATTTTCCACAACATCAAAGATCATGACAAAACTGTGTCCAAAACTTCAATTTGAAACCTTAACAAACACAAAATTTACAACCAAAGACATGATTTTTACAACTTGGGCAAGTCCAAGATTAATTTTTTCCTCTGGGGCATCAAAACCAAGCAAGCACAAACATTTGTACCTTCTTTTAGATCGTGGGGTGGTGACAGCATGCGCCTGCTTGCTCCTCTGTTGTTGTTTCTCTTGCGTTGAAACAGATTTGGGTGGCGCAGAGGAATAGGAAGAGAGTGAGGACAAAGGTGAAGAGGCTTGTAACGTTAGAGGCTGAGATTTGGAGAAGAAAGGTTTGCAAAGCTCATGCAATTCCTCAATGGAGCTCCTTGCCTCAAAGGGGTACGCAGAGAGCGACAAGACTTGGCTTATTCCTTGTTCACCCTTGAAGATGTTGAAGCCAGAAGAGGAAGAAGAAGAAGAAGAAGAAACTGCAGCTTCAGGGTGGAAGTAACAAGAGGCAAAACCAGAGGAAGAAGGAGATGAAGAGGAAGACACTGAGGATGATGCAACGGTGGAGCAGCCTCTAACCACCGCATGTAGATCCCAATCTTCCGCCATAGAGAGACAAACTCTGCAGTGTGTGGAATTTTTTTTGAGAGAGAGAGAGACAAAAGAAGGCGCTGACTTTTAGCTAGAGAGAGTTATGATAAGGTAAAGTGAGTGGGGATGGACTTGTATTTATAGAAAGAGAAAGACGGGTTTTGCACAAAGTCTAGTAAGAGAGAGAGAGGGGAAAAACTCAAAAAGTTGCTTCTTTTTCAATGGAGAGAGAGAATGTGTGTGGTTGGCATTTTGGCATCTCTATGCTTATCTATATACTTTATTTTATTTTTGTTTATCTTGTTCCTGTTTGTTCCACTCGGCATTGGAAGACAGTGCTCGGTGATTTGGGGGATTGACTTTTGAAAATGTCAAACAGGGGTGACAATAGGCTTTGGATTTTATGGCGCAGGTAGAGAAAGTCCACACGCACTTTATGAGGGGCTTAGGATTTCTTTCTAAGTTTTGCCGACAGGATATAATATATAATAATGGCACAAATAGTTGGATCATTTATGGACTTTGAGGCAACCACTAGGCTCAATTTAGTGGGAGAGATCTTAGTAAATTTTAATGTTAGTGTGATTATACTAAAAAAATTATGATAAATGTTTATCAATATTTTTAAGGAATAGATTAAGAATCAATAAGGTGTTCATCTAACTAATATTAATCGTGTTCTTCTTAAATAAGGTTTAGGTTCAAGTTTTATAAGATAAAAAATATATATAATTATGATTGAGAGAACTTTATTAAAGATGATTATTGGTTAATCAAGTTTTTTAAAGAAGATTAATTATCGATACACACAGTATGAACATTTCATATCAATAATATAATAACCAAATATTGGTTAGAAAATATTTTTGTCTATGAATTTTTTATGCTTTTTATAATAAATATTTTTCTTTTTAATTCATTAACTAATGTCCTAAAATTACTAATCAATAAGACCCAAAATATATAGTTTAAAAAATGAATAAGAATGATAAAGAGCAAGGACATAGAAACTAAGTCTATATTCAGCTAAGCAATGGATTCTAAAAAATTGTGTGAAACATGTAAATATTTGGTCGTGACACATTGATACTTTAATGTCAATAAAGAGATTTAAGATATGCCACACACGAAGAGTAAGGACACAAAAACTAAGTATATATTTGGTCAAGCGGTGGATTCTTAAAAATCTCATAAAATACGTGAATAGTTTGGTCGTAACACATTATGATTTTAATGTCAATAAAAAAATTAATCGATTTTGTTTTGAGGCGTTGCATCCAAAGAACAAGGACTGAGAAACTAAGTCTATATTTAGTTAAACGGTGGATTCTGAAACTTTGCGTAAAATACATGAATAGTTTGGTCATGACATATAGTTGCTTCAATGTCAACAAAGAGATTTAATCTATTTTGTTTTGGCACGCCGCACACCGAAACTACCAAAAGAGTCAAGAAATATAGAGTGTGAGTGGGAAAGGGATCAAGATTTGCTAAAGTTAAGACATTCTCACATTCATATATTTGGCTAATTGCAACTATTAAATGTGTTCAGTATGATTTGTAGAACACAAATGTGTAGCACAAAGTGCTATATGATTGCTGTTTGATCACTTTAACTCTGTAAATCCAAGGATATCAATAGGGGATGATACCTTGAAGCAGGAGATCACTGAGATACACGAAATTGGGAGTGGGGTGTGTGCTCAGTGTAATTGAAAGAGAGAGCTAGAGTGAATGTGTACCTTTCACCAACGAGCAAGCCATATTTATAGATAAACTACCTGACCGTTGGCCAACTGCATCGTGCACGAGTGGTTCCTATATTTCCGGCCTCCACCTGCACGTTAGTAACTACCTGAGTGGACTAAGTCTTTAATCCTATTCGTTAAATCTCGATATCGGGCTATGATCAGTCTACATATCATTAACTGTTTGGGCCTTGACATGAGCCCAATTGTGACTCCAGAACAAAATGCAAATTGAACTATTTCGATGAATCTAACTTCAAATATGTATTCGAAATGTAAATTGTTGATATTTAATTATTTATCTAATGACAAAGATGGTGTGGCATGGTTGAGCTATTAGCTTGTTCCTTAAACATATGGTTAAGGATTCAATTCATGATCCATACAAATGGGAAAAAAACACATGAAGAAACGGTTGCTTAAATGGATCTCAATACTTCGAGTGATTAATCATTAACTCCTAGTTTATTGACACTTTTATGAGCCCGAAAAAAATTATTCATCTAATGATTTCCGTTCATGAATGCATGAATTCAAGGAATTCATTTCAGATAAGAAAGAGAGAAAAAAAAATTAAATAGAGAAGGCTTTTATATAACAACTTCCTAGGTATTAAAAAAAGTTAAAATTAGTTAATAATCTTGGCTTTATAAAAAATCTAAACTTTTTAAAATTGTCTATATTGAAAATTTTACAAAATTTATCAAATTTTATCCATCTTAATTATCTTTTTAATATGTATTTAATTTCTCTCTTAACATTAATTTTTTTTAGCATTCTATTTAAATAAAAATTTACCTTTTCTAAGAAAATACTTCTCTCTTAATTCACTTTTTCTGCGAAATATATTGATAAATTTAATACTATTAAATAACTTTATCATTTATTGTGAAGTAATTAAGGGAGTGTGTATACATAATCAAAAGTTTTGTCCTTCCACACCCACAAAATAAAATACATGATCAAAGGTAGTATTAATATCCTTATTTGTATTAAAATTATTTATATCTTTCTAATACAACATTTTTTTATCATAACTTTAATTATTGTTGCTCTCTTGTTTATGATAACTGTGTATAATATTTAGAAATTAGGAATAGATAATTAAGAGCATCATTAAAAAAGATAGTAATAAATAATATGTTAAAGTTATAAATGTATAGATAAATAAAAATTATATTTATTTTTTTCAAAGTTAACAAATACAGAACAGAGCACCTATGAAACGATAGATCAATTGGTACAAAATTATTTAAATTTAACTAATAATGAGTACTATAGAAATACGTGTAAACAACACACGAACAAGACATGAAAATCTATGCCCACATACTCATACATGCGAGATATATACACCATATAATTTAACACACACACACACACACATCAAGCATACAACAAGAAGCAAATAGGTTTTGATTGGATTGATAATGCCAACAAATATTACATATATATGCATATCAAGTTTTGAATGTATTAAAATATCAACCGTCGTCAATGATTGAAATCTATTACTTTAACCTCTAAAATAAGTTGTTGAGTTTAAAGTGGATATTGTAAAACTTGTGTTCATACTTGCATATTAAAATAATACCCATAGTCGAATACATGCCTGCAAAACTAATAATTCTAATACTTATATTCTTGTTTTCTTATATACTCTTGCCCTCGGATTCATTATTTATATTTTAGTTAATTTGATTATAGCTTTCGTTATATGTGTTTGATAAATCAATAAAATATGAACATTATCAATGAAAAAAATATAATCGTATTAAAGTATAAATATTCTACCAACAAAGTTAAGTAAAGTTGTAGACGACTTATGAGTTTTTGACAAAAATTTGATATTTTAGTTATATACATAATTCACTTCAATAATCTCTACTTCTCAAGAGTTAATTTTATGAATTTTAATTATGATATATCTTGCTTTAAAAAAATTGTTGTTGTTACTTTCTTTTTAAGTTCTTGTTACAACTACTAAGTTGATGCTAATGCTACGTCGTGACAACGGGACAAAACAAGCACCCGGTTGAGATTCTTTGCTAGTTGGTTGCAGCTTTGTATAAGATCCAATGCAAATAAAATAATAGTAAAAGTTTGAATCTGGACATTTCTAGCAAGGAATCACCCCCAAAGTCCCCCACTTGTCGTAACGAGAGCAGCGATTCTTGAAGTGGAATATAACAATTTTAAAAATATTATTAACTTACATTTTTTAATATTTTAATAAAATAAAATTTTGTGTTGAACAGTGAATTTGTTAATAAGGAGTAATTTTAAATTATTAATAAAAATGTGTGTGGGTTCGACGGTGAGGTGTGGCTGCGGTTTGAGACACAGTTCTGCAGTAGTGCAGTTCACAGACACACACTTTTGCTTTTGCGGGCCCCACTTCTTTCTTGGGAAAAAAAGCAACATAGCAAATCTTAACGGTTTCGACAGCATCAGAATCCTATGATGTAAGATACTAAGATCGAACGGCCAAAGATGGTTTGACGGTCAACAATATCAACGGCAAATGATTGGATCACATGGTGGCGGTGGTGCACATGAACGCAGGGATTGCGAACCGCGTTTCGAATCGAAAACATGGGTGGCACGAGGCATTCAATAGCGTGTGGGGTCATGTCATGGGTCATGACATGAATACATGCATCATGCATGTCGCAAACGAAAACTCGCCACCGGTTTGGTTCGGCTCTGTTTTCACATTAACAAACCGGGTTCGACGCGTGGGTCTTGACGTCTTGCTGCCAAGAGGTCAATGGCATACGTATTCAGAAGAAAAAAAGAAATTTGAATGTCATTCTATCTGACATTTTCTTTATTATAATTAGTTAGTTAGAAATTATTAAAAAAATATTACTTTTGATAAATTTTATTTCTCATTTAATAATTTTTTCTTCTGATTTATATCAAATAAAAAATAAATTTATCAAAATTGATATTTTTAATAGATTTTAATTATTAATTATATTTGTTTGATTTAAAATAAAATAATCTAATTTAATACTTTTTGAAGGAAAGACATCATACTTTCATTATATCAATTAATATGGCAAAACTATTATGTAATTTCAAATACCGTGGCATATTAGTACTGTCAATATCTTGAAGTACAATACTAAAATAATATAATGAATACTAGTATAATGGTTGAAGCAAAAGGTGTAATATAAAAATATTCAAAAAAATAGTAAAAGTAAAATAAACAAGCTTGTCATATATCATTTTTTAATAAATTAAGTTAAAAAAGATATATAAAAACAATTAGTAGCCGGAAGCTAAAATTGTTACTTAAAATAATATCTCAAAAATCGTTATAAATTAATTAAAACTGATTTAATTTAGTTCCCACGAATTTTCAAGGTGTTAAATTAAATATAAGTTACTTGCATAAAAAGTTGTTGATTTGGATGATAAAGGACTTAATTCTCTTAAATAAAATTTAAGTTCGAGTCTTATAATTGAAAAAAGTAATTGTAAGGAGACAAAATTATTAGATATCTAACTTTTCAACTCTTATGGTTTTGGTCCTTTAATATTTTGAAGACTAGTCTTTGTTCTCAAACTTTTTTTTCCATCCATTATTTTGGTCCTTGTTGTCTATTTTGGCTATTAAGTGATGGTGTGTCACTATTTTTATTATTATTTTAATATAATCATTTTTTGACAACTAAAAATCACTAGAAATTGTTATTTTTATTATTATTTTAATATGGCATTGTCGTTTCTTTGGTCGGAGCACCTTGTGAGAAACAAACTATACACTCAAAAGGCAAAAACTTGGAGATCCACTTGGTTCTGAAACCGTAGAGGTGCAGTTGTCGATGTTGGGGTCAAATTCTTTGATGAAAGATTGGAAAGTGTTCCAACACGGTGAGGGATTTGGTGCAAAATGGAGAGGAAGAAGAGTGTGTGAGATTTGGTGCATTGGTTTTATGTGATAGTAATCAAAACGCATCCAATCCCTTATAGTATCTATTCTTGCAAAATCTATAGATCTTAAGTGACAATTCAATGGAGATAAGAAATTCTAAAGATGTTTTGCTTATGAGTTTGATGTTGGTAGATCAAGATTTTTTTTTCATGCTTAAGCATGCAATTTTTTAAAACTAAAAATTGTCAAAAAAAATAATAATAAAATAATAATAAAGTCAATGTCACATCATTACTTAACAGTTAAAATAGACAATAAATACTAAAATATATGATGGAAAAAAGATAAAGGACAAAGATCAGTTTTCAAAAAATTAAAGGACTAAAATCATCAAAATCGAAAAATTAAAAGACAAACATAATTTATCTTAAAATATAAACTCAACAACTTGAACCATCTATTCCCTCCTATTTTCACCTTTTAATATATTTTTTGACAAGTTTCAAATGAAGTGTTGTATATTCTTAATTAGTTCTTACCCTATTAAATAAAACTGTATTTCTTTTTTTTTTTTAAAAGAAAAATTAATGTATCTCAAGCGAAAAAAAAAATGATCGCCTAGCTTGGTCCCGCACCACCTTCCTTTTGGTGGATCATTTTGAAACTTCATTTATATTGCAACACTTACATTTGCTAGAAGGACTCCAACTTTCATGGTTATTGGTTAATTAGTGATGCGCATGGTTATTAGTTTATTTTTATCTTGCTAATAATGATATGGTATGAAATATTCACTGTGAGAAAGAGTGATTAATCTCCATCATAAATTAAACTGGAAGTGTATATACAAAATGAATATTTTTCTTACAACATAATTTATCTCATATTCAAGATCAAAATTCAAAACTTGAACAACTTATTTAAGAGGGGGACACCTTTTGCTCCTCAAACTACATCAGGAAATGATATTTGAATAGTATCGGAATACAAACTATTACTACTTGTGTCAACCAAGATTGATAGTATATGGAATTTATACAATAAAAGAAATATATTTTATTATTAATAAAACTCTAACGATAATGTTAATGCTCCAGTGACTACAAACGGCCCTCACCAAACTAATGAGTTCCTAACCTAGAAAACACAAATACAAGAATTTGCTGCAGACCTTTGAAACTAGCAACAACCTCGTGCTGTTAATTTGGGGGAGAAGCAGTAACTTCCACAGGGTTTTGGGCTTGAACTTATGTCAACTATATCCTTGCAATGACAACTTGTTTGTGTTGGTGCTTGGGTTTGTAAAATTTGGTCTATACAAGAGGCGATTACCTACGAATTACGAAATACTACTTCTTCTGATTATTTGGTAATTAGTAGTAATATTATTTTACCATTTTTAAGAAAATCATCATTATGGGAATCTACGACATTTTACAAACACCTGTAATCATAACAGCACACATCTACCACGTTTGACTTAGTAACAAAAGTTAAATTAATTGGGCCACTTATATATACAATTGTAAAAAACAAAATATCATATTAATAGCACATATGAGTGCACATAATCAAATTCCCCTTTTCTCTGATCATCATTCGATTATGAAACTCAAAAGAGTAAAACCCAAAACATTAATATAACTTTCTCCTTTAATTACAAGTAAGTAAATAAATAAAAATTCACATTACTATATGATGATAGTACTAATTGTTGAAGATGAGGAGGAGAAGCGTTATTCTAGAAGTAGGGACTCCACTGGCACTACCAAAGGGCATATATATATATATATATATATGTGTGTGTATATTGCAATTTTTCTGGCTCTTGTGGTGTTTTCTGACATTTATATATATGTATACAAGAATCACATATTTGTTTCTACAAGTGGAGAATTGAGGGAGCTAGGTGGGGGGCATAGACTATACATTAGTAGAAGGGGACATCTGGTTGGTACAGAACTTCCACAATGCTAGAAAGTAGAAACCACACACCCTAGAACAACAAAGATTTCATTTTCCTTGTCGACAAGAAGTTGATATGGAACATGATTTCAAGACATTTTCAGAGGTTAACGACTCCAGAGTAATGCGTTGATAGAGACATAAAAGTCGAGTTTGATGGTCTACCCACATGCACAATCGCATTGGGGTCTTGGTATTTTCTTCCATAGAAGGAAAGAAAAAAAAGAAGGAGAAACTGGCCCATTATAGTATAGTGACTAATGAAATGACTATGATGGATTTGACACAAGATGTGACTAAAAAATAAATGACAAATACTTATATATATATATATATATATATATATATATATATATATGATACATGTTATAAAAACTGACAAGGTCAAATGTAGAGGTTCAATTACTTTTTATTTATTTATTTAAAGGAGGCCAAAGCCACTACAAAACCATGAACTAAGAGTTGCAACTCCTATAAAGTCTTCCTAAAGAAGGAATACACACCCCACTGGAGAACTATCTAGAATCAAAGATGATTCATGAACGTGATGAGCCCAGTTAGTCAATCAATCTGCAACACGATTGCCCATACCTGTTTGAAGAATATTTTATTGAGAGAAACAAAATGTATATGATGATTTTTATGCTTGAAAAAATAACTAATTTTCGACTATTAGTTGAGAAATATCTTTATTGAAAAAAAGATTTAATACATGCTATAATAAGAAAATTGGAAAAAGTTTATATGGGACATTCAATTTCCAACAAGATATCTGCACCCCCCTAATTTCCATTTCTCTTTACCGGCCCGTGAAAAAAGAAAGATAAGATACACTAATGGATAATCACAAGCGAGGTCATAGTTAATCCCTTGTTAGAATGAATTAAGGTCATATATATGCATGAAAGGTACCTCCTCTATGAGAAAGGATAAGAAACCTAGTTAACAGAATCCCCACTAAGAGAAGGAGAGCATTTCATGGTGGAAGGAAGGTGTCACACTAGCAGACTGGCAGAGGCGTCCCACCACATGTGAGAGCAGTTAATGCCATGTGTCTCAATCGATTATTTATGCTTCATTCGCTTACCATGTTTTATCAATGGACAATAAATAGATGTAAATCATATGGCAAAAAGATTAATGCCATGTTTAAATTATTTGTGTAGTAGTATTGATTTCACACATTTCTTGGTGTATATATACCTTATTGAAATAGATTACCTTGTTTTAGACTGGTATATATATAGAAACCTAATTTAATGAAATAGATTACCTTGATTTAAAACGCTAACAATTCAAATGGTTAAAGGATATTGGAATTGAAGTCCATTATAGATGATTTAGTTGTAAGACAACTTTGATATATCTTGATAGGAAAATATATATACTTTGGTTTCGAGTAAACTGATAGCATTTTATTTAAGAATGGGTAAAAATTTCTATAAAAATCTTGGGTCTCCACTATGTATTCTAATCTATCCTGGGGTATCCATGTAAAAACAACAAGGGTTAGCAATATCAAGTACACATTTATTATATACATTAGGGGGTGTCTTTAATAGTATCCCAACTCATTTCCATTGCAACTCACTGTGCAAAAGGAGGAAACCGTCACTAGTGCATCTCAGAACTCAAGTCTAAATCAAAGTTGAGTATCATTGGACCCTTTTGTGGGAATTAAACCTACGACCACATGGTAAATAACTTCAAAAAATTTAACTAAACTAATTATATGGGATTTCGGGAGTGCTAAAGTTCTGGTATGTTGGTATGCATTGTTCTTATACATATCATTTCAGATATATTGTTTGTAAAACATACGTATCGAACTCTTCGAGTTGAGTTAGGCTTAAAATCACATTTTAAGATGATATTAAAATCTATTTAGATTCATTAAACAAATCACCTATCGTGTTATTTATATACCAAATCCAAAAGTGTCGGATGAGTATTGTGAAAAATCCAAATCCTATATTGACTAGAGATAATGTTAAGATAGAATATATAAATGAGAACAATCCTCATCTTGTGAGTTAATTTTTGGGGTTGAGTTAGATCCAAACTCATATTTTATTTTAAGAGTGATTAATGTTAATATTTACAAGTTGTAACTTATTAGAATGGAAAAAATGGGATAAAACCAGAATTTTATAATTTCAATTGTGGATTTTTAATACATCATAATTTTGTGTAGAGAGAATACCAATCAACACCTAGTATCTCAATTTTTAATAGCATTGGAGACTTGGAGCCAGATCTCTCCCGAGACACCTTCGATGTATTCTACTGTGGGATCATGTGGTTGGCACAATGAAAACTGTGTCGAGGGATGTTGCTGTTTTACCTTGGATCATGTAGATTTTTTTTTTCAGCAACCTTTTTTGATACTTTGCTTCCAGTGCCAAGTTTCACGGGATACTAATGTGGCACAATGTTATGGTAGTTTAATTTTCACCTCTGTCTCTTGATTTTAATATTTACTTGTACTGGGCTGAGGAGGTCCTTGTATTCCTGATACCTATATATAGTCACCTAGTTATGTCCTATGTTACTATTTTAAATATGCTGACTTTGACTAATCCTTCATTGGGTGGTTTCTGATACTTATCCAGCATGATTATAAGATACAAATTAATAAAGTTCCTCGTGCTTTTGTACTCTTCTTGAAGGAGGTTAGCTTCTTCAATCAATTCACATTACGTTTTAATTTAAAACCATAGAGTTTAAATTTATGAATTTTTTTTTTCACTTATATAATGTTTAATCTTTTCATTCTTACACAATATAACTTTACCTTATATTTATACTTTTAACAATCATGATGACTTTAATTTACTAAACCAAATTACTAGAGTAAGGAGGATAATTTGTTGTTGTGCAGAACTAAACCACGATGATATTGATTGTCATGACTTCTTTTTATTTATGCTTTATATATATATATATATATATATATATATATATATATATATATAAGTAACTCTGTTTGACTAGGGATTGTCTGGCTTTACAAGTTTTAACAAGGGAGAAAACAAGTTCAAAAAAAAAGTCTAGAATCTTTTCCCTTTTTAATTCAGGATTTATTTATGATTGTGTTTTGTTGTTGTTGTTTGTGGTTGAGATTCTTTAACTTAATACTGATGAGTGATGACAAATACTTACATTTTTCTATCAGGCATTTGCAAGGATTGTAAACCACTATTTGTGAACAAGGGATTCTTCCCCTCTAATTCATTCCTGTGGGACAGAATTGATAAAATGAGGCATTTTCAACAACTCAAACGTGCAGGTAAATAACTTTTATACTGCACCCTATAAAACATAGATTCTTAATGTTTTTCATTCTTAACTTTGTGGGGGAAGATATGATGTTTGTTGTCCTATGATGTCAGCCTGGGATCTTCATAGAGCTTGGCCAGAGGCAGATTTTAGGATGAGACTAGAATGCTGCTTTTGCTCATTTGTCTTCCATACGTTGGTTCTCTCACTTTTCTGCATGCTATAATAATTTTGTGTCAAGTTTCAAGACACTCATACTAATTTTCTGCAAAACATGGTCAAGTTACTGAATCATACAATGGTTTCAGGTGGTTCCAGAGGTAGGGCATTCAGCCAATGCATAACAGCTGAACTCGTGGCTACAAATGAGAAATTGAAAAACATAACCAAGAACAAAGGGGAATGCACTCAGGGGCGGAGGCACCTTAAAATCAGAAAAGGGCCTTGGCACTAACTTAAAAATTTAAATTTACAGTTATATTGAGGGATAAATTTTTTTTAATTATTATATATACTTATATAATTAATTAAGATTAAAAATAAAATTTGACATTATCTAAAAAATAAAATTTAACACTATTTAAAATTTTGACAACCTAAAATTACAAGCTGGCTCCGCGACTGACTGCACTGAAATGAGTGGACAGGCAAATGGGAATTAGAGTAGCTTTATTTGAACTACATTCAGATTACTTTTGAACCCATATCTTTTGCTTGAATATTTGTAGATTTTTTTATTTATTCACTATGCATTCTCATTGTAGTAGGACGTGTAATTGGTTAGAGCAAGAGGGAGAGGGAGAGAAAGAGAAAGAAAGAGAATAAGTCATATTTTTTAAAATAAAAAAAATAATTCCTGCATCGGAACATATAAGGCCCATGTTTATTAGTTATTACCGTTTAAATCCTATTTTTTAACCATCTTATTTAAATCCTAATTTTAAACCCCATCTTCACTTGTATTCATTATTCCTTAAACCTTGTTTGTAATACTGTGTTTTTTTATAAAATTTATTTGAGATATTATACATTTTCCTCCACATGACATTGTGTTTCAAGGAACATCCATGATTAACTTTATCTATTATTAGTACATGATACTTCATTTATTTTTACACAGTGAAATAAGATTAACGATAATCAAAATATTTCGACTCCCCTCAATTATATATATCAAGCCGATGCATGAATCAGACGAGTCAAATTACGAAATTCAAGTTCGGCTCATTTATTTGACTGGTTTAATTTTTAACTCAAGTTCAACTCATTTGGTTCATGAACCAAATTCAATAAGCTGATTATCGAATTAAGTTTCAAACTATTTTTGAATTGATTTAATTCATTGTCACCCCTATTTTCCAAAATAATATATATCAATTTTGGAAGGTAGTTTCCAAGACTATGTTGTTAAAGTATAGATCCAAAAATTACTTTCTAGAATTGATATATGTTGTTATGTAAAGTAGTTTCTAGAACTAGGTCTATTTTGTTAAAACAAAGTTCTGAAACTTAATTTTTAAAATTTATAATGTTGTTTAAGAAAGTAATATATGAAACTATGTTTTAGAACATAAAAGGGTATAAATGGCAAGAAGAAAATATAAAGAAAAGGGAGGCATGTACTTAACAAACATGCAGTGTAAATAGTAATTTCTTATCAAGTGTGCAGGAAGCTTTAGTCACGTTACACGTATTGTTTCAGCCCAATAAAAGCTTAGCATGGGTTGCACGTCGGGAGGGTTAGCCACTGGCCCAACAATTATTTTCTTTTAGAAAGAATGTTAATGAAACATTATTTTAGTCCCTACAAGACATATCTTTTATTAATTTAGAAGCTTAATTTTGATGCACTATAATTATAAATTTTTTTATAACATTAATGAACTTAAAATATCTTTGAAATGACTTTTAAAATAATTATTATAAAATTTAATAAACTTACAAAACATGACAATGACAATGTTGTGCCTTTCAATTTTCTTTAGTCCTTTAAAAATTGAGTTTTGTCATAATTTAGTTCTTGCATGTTAAAAATATCTTTTTCATTCCTATATGTATATAACCACATCAAGTTTTAAATTTATTTGTATCTTTCTAAATCTAATTATTTTAAACTTTTTTTTTATAAAAATTATAAGTATTCTTCACTAGAAACATATGTTCAAATCGAATATGATCACTTTATTGGAATTATATATCTAAGACTCATACTAAAGATTATTATTACAAATACAAATAACCATACTAATACATGGACGGACTTGGTACGTAGTAAACATAATGATTTCAAATGTCATGACATGATATTCCTCTAATCATATTTTTATTTCCATTCATCAACTATCATTTGAATTCATTATTATTGCTTGTCCATTGCTAGGAAATAAAAGAAGAAGATGACCCCGTATAAAATTGCACATTGAAACAACCAAAAGCGGGAGGAAAAGCAGAGAATCAACTTAAATCAAATCCTCCACCACTGTTTTAATTCAATAAAATCCGTACTATATATAGGTTGCTCTCCCATCATAAATGATTTTCATGAAGTCTTCTATGGGAGTATTCCAACAAAATGCCACTTGATTAATTACTTGAGATTGACTAATTCCTTTCTTTTGTTATATTGTACTGAAATAGATCTCCAAATTAGCAACTCCAAATGGCACGGCTAATGACAAAATAAGCGATGTTGTTGACTGCGTTAGGTGGCTCATGCACCTAGAATATATATATATTCTAGAAGACAAATTCATACGATTCTTCTAGATGATATCCAAAGCAAAGCCGAAAATAGTTGGTCATCATGAGTTAATTAGCTGAGAAAGGTGAGTGCTCATGTGTGAGAGGTTTCTTAGCAACCAACCACTCATGCACATTATTCATGAAGAAGAAGGGAGGAAGCTAAGAAAGAAAGAAGGATGGGCGATTTGGTAAGTGATCACTAGCAAGAGAAAAAGTATAATTTGCTTTCTCTCTCTTTTATCCCTAGTGATTATTTAGAGAAGCAGGTCTAGCTAGTTTCTAAAAGAAAGCAGAATTATCCGATTTCATAAAAAATAAAAAGTTAATTTTTTTTCCTCGTGTTTGGATGTATAGCCTATGTATGAAATGCTGACATGAATAAAAAATGAATGATTCAAATACCATTTATCAACATAAAAGAAAACATTGTAAAAATACTTTTTACTAGAGGAAAGTGAAGAGAGAAAAAGATAAATATTTTCTTTTTCAAAAATAACCTCAAATAAAAATTGTGATACTATAATTAATTTTTAAGAATAGTGATTATTATTATTATTATAAGTATAAAACCTATAGTTTTATACTTTTATATTTGATTATTTTTGTGAGATGTACATTTATTTTATTAAAATAAAATTGTGCCATGTATGTAACTACACGAATATTTTGGGACAATTTTGTCTCAATGGACAGTTCATTTTATGAAATACAATAATGAAATTATGAATAATAAAATCATTTTTTCCTAGCTATTACATTTTTGTTTGCTTGAATTACCATAAATTGTATTGGGTTAGGTTGATTAATCAACACCCCTCTTACTTCACGGGTATAGAGATTAGAATTTGCATTTCTAATTAGGTAAAGTTTGTTTGAAATTAGAATTAGTAGTATTATAAATATAAAAAAGGAAATTTAAGTAGTGATCATCAACAAATTGTTACATGTATAATACAATTTTCTTATTAATTTAAATTAAACGTGCGTAATAACTTACAAGACAATTAAGAGTCATTGACTTGATTCGGGAGACAATGACTTGATTTGGATTTAATTTTTTTCTAAATAGAGATTGTTGAACTTGTCCAGTCTACGAAGGCTAATGACTTCAAAAGAAACAAAAAAAGATGTCAGGTGATCGATCACAATCTGGAGTATTTTTCAGTGACAATACTTGCTCATGCTTTAATTAATGACTTTTACCATCTTTTCACAATTTCTAAGATAATCATATTTGAATCATTCCAGAAAGCTTGAACAGAGTCAAACTGAAGTACACCACAGATTGTAAATAATTTTGTGAGAATTTATTCGTGGAAGTATCGATTCCCTACGCCAATTATCTGTTTTGAGTTTTGTTAGTTTGTTCTCGTGGGACCTTTGTTAAGAAATTAAGACTAATAGTATTATTTATACAATGTTTTTTCTATATAAAATTAGTAATTGGACATGCAAATTACACTCACACTCCTCCTTAGGTTTTTTTTTTTTTAAAAAAAAAAATTATACGTAATACCATTTTCTTTCTATTGTTAAAACACTTTTATGTTTGAAAGCATTATATTATACCCCTTATACTAATATCCCTTATAAGAAAAGTTACTGTGGTAATTAAAAAACAATAAGTATTTATGTAATTTTATGAAACTTTACGAGTGTTTAATGTAATTTACTAAAAAAACATTTATAATATCAAAATATATGTATGATTTATTCTTAGTAGCAGTCTAAAATTATAGAATGTTCTTAATTAATATCATTGGCAAATGGCAACATGATAAATAACCCACGTGAAGTATTTTTAGCCGTTAAGAGAGAGTAATAGTCACGTGCGTCTGCGGCTGCCCACGTGTTAGTTCGAAATGTTGAAGGCAGCCATAAAAACTAGCATATAGCGCAGACAGGCCCAACAAGTCCACCACTAAACTAAGTCTTGAGTTTTCATAACCCAAAATTCTCTCAACTTTTAAGTCTCAACCCTCTCTCTATCTCTTTGACCCTTTCTTGGCTCCTAGGTTTAATAATGGTTGGTCCCTATAACTTCCTACCACTCCAACTCAAAACAAAGCTACATTTTAACACTAAACAGTGATACATGTTGTCTTGTTCTTCTTCCTGTCCTTGTCTTTGTTGTCATATCTGTCCATCTCCAAGAAGCCATGAGATAACGACCATATAGGATAACGTTTTCAAATTAACTAAATATCTCAGCCCGAGCCACACATTGTTGCTACTTGTTGCTTCCAGAGTCTAACTATACCAACGCCATCCGATTCTGACAAATGTGGTCACACTTTCATTATTATTTAATGATGTATTGATACGAATGGAATTGAACTCAGATTCTTAAGTAAAATTTAAGTTTAAAGTCTTACAAATAGAAATTTTGTGTTTGGAAGGGAGATTTTACTAAAGTGACTAGATGGTAGGAATTAATTATTGACAACATCAGATGCTATTCTGTGACATTGGTATTTTTATCAAATATTGGATGCATAGTTAATGGGTGAAACAAAATTAGACATTAACTTTTAGTAGAACTTTTTATTATTTTGTCAAGTAAAAAGAAGAAATCATTAATAAAACGGAAGAGCTATTTTGTCGTTATTTTTTTTTATTTTGAAAAAAATTAATTATTTAATTTTATATTAAATTTTAAAGAAAAGTGATTTTAAAATGATATGAGGTTTTAATAAGATCATGGACGGTTTCAAGTCCGTGCAAAAAGTGGGCATTAGCAGCATTAATCTATTAAAAGACAACGGCAATGATGTTAAATGTTGTGAAGGCTTAGACCGGTCCACCGCTTAGCCGAAGTGAATCTCACGCTGAAATCAAGGTGTTGAAATACAACGTAACTGTATAACGTTCGTTACTTTAGCATAAATTAAAAATAAAGTTATATGGATCTGATCTGTGTATTATATAATTATGTAATGTTATGTGATTTATATCATTATATTGGATAATTTATTTAACTAAATTTTATAAAATATTATTTAATTAATTTTATATTCATCTAATTAAATTTAATAAAATATTATCTAATAAATTTTAAATTTATCTAATAAAATAATATGACCTAATTATATCCAATAAATTAATTTTATAATTATATTTTATCTGATATTAGAATAATTATATCTTTTATTAAGATTAGAATAAATGTATCTAATAATTATATATAATTAAAAATGTAATTACTCATTTTACAAAATTTTAATGTAATTATATTTTGATACTAAATATTTAACATGTAATTAAAAATATAATTAATATTTTTACATATTTTTAATATAATTATATAATAAATATTTTAATATTATTTTATTAAATATTTTTTTTATAAAAATATTACATACAGAATAATATGATAAATTAAATTAATTGTTATAGTATTAATTTTTTTTTACATGAATACATTTAAATAAATTACTTCAGATTTGTTTTTCATACTTGTTCTCTTTTATTATAATAATTTTTTAAACATTTGTAATTATCTTGATTAAAACATATACATGTGTGATGATAATTAATTTATTCAATTTTTAAATAGTGATATATACTTGTTATAATTACTTTATATTTAAATGATTTTTATGAACTAAAAAATAGAAAAATATTTACAATTTTTTCTATCAAATGCATAATATTTTTTCTCTAACTTTTTTACTTTAAAGAAAATCAAGATAAAGATAAAACAAATATATATTCCAAAATTTTATTAGATATATTTATTCTAATCTCGATAAAAGATATATTATAAAAAAAGTTCTAATGTTGGATAAAAGATAATTACAAATGTTATTAAATATAATTAGATCATATTATGTTATTAGATAAATTTAAAATTGATTAGATAGTATTTTATTAAATTTGATTAGATGAATACAAAATTAATTAGATAATATTTTATTAAATATGATTAAATGAATTTTCTGATGTGATAATATAAACAACATGAAATGATATGATTAGATAATACATATGTATAAAATCTATAGATATAATTAATTAAAAGGTAAGATAACTTTTTAGTTTTGAATTAAAATTTAACACACATTTTTAATTATTTTAATACATTTTGTCAAAAATGCATTTTCAGTTTTTAATTAATTATAGATATCGTTGACCCAAAATTACAATACAAATGTCACCTTATCTAACAGAAACCGTGATATTTATTTTTCATGTTTAAATTATTCATTCTAAAATTGCATACTGAATGAATAAGTTCGTATGAACACTAGATTTTGTGAAGACTTTGATTTCAACTTTAATAATTGAAGCCAACTCCACTTAGAATTTGATTCACACTTGTTGACGTGCATTGTTTTTTGATGGCTGTAGGTTTGTGAATATAGCCAAAGTGTCATACACATTAGTGAATTGAAATTAATAATGTGTATATAGTGATCTTTTTTCCATTTTTAGAATTTTATGATTGCAATTAAGAAGATATACGCATGCATGCTAGAAACTCGAATAGGATTAATTACAATGACAATTATGAATAATTCATAAGTAAATTTTATCACAAACCGCATTATATATATATATATATATATATATATATATATATTTTATATTAATCTTATTCAATCTCGCGCATGTAAACCAACTCATGTAAATCCTAGCTAGTAGCTTATTGTCGATACTTTTTCTTCAATATATAATTCTAAAGTTCTATTTCTTATCTTATGGATGCTTTTCTCCCTGGTCCCAGCATAGTCCTAGGTAGCTTCAATTCCTTTAACTACTTCAGCAAGACAGAATAAAAATTGATATTGTCTTTCTTAAGAGAGCATAGCTCCGGAAATGTCGTATCCTTACAATTTCTGGTCATGGCATAAATAAAATAATATATAAATAAAAGGTATCAAAATTCTGTGGTCTTGCCCATTGATACACTTTGATACTAAGAGGTTTAGTCAAAAGGATTTTGATACGATATTTGTTTTATCTTTTTGACTTCACAAAAATATTTTTTTATAATTTGAGATTTTATATGACAAATAGAAAAAAAATCATATTTTTAATTAGTTTTTTAGTAGTACAGTTATATGTGATTTCCTTTTACATTAATTGAGAGATAACGATAACATAAAAAATTATTTGCTTAGTTTTTGAAATGGTGAATAAGTAAGTTGTCTTTTTCAAAAAGTAATTATTTTAAAACAGATAATATATATAAAGAGGACCTTTTTTACTTCACACTTTTTTAGAGCCTCATATCATAAACGATATATTACATAACAATTTACTCGTAGATAGAATTAGATATTGAGAACTTTTCTGACTTCAAAAATTTCACGCAGACAAATATATGGATTCATCTGAACAGGCATCAGGTAAAGCTACTTATTGATCAACAACGAGCTGTAAATTATTTACTTGGACCCCAAGTTGCGTGAAGATCATAAACATATTTTATTTTTGCAGACGATAAACATGATCTTGATACAACTTATTTTCAGTGATAAAGAATTTACCTCTAAAAAGAGTAATCATTAATTAAGTGAATAACATACTTCACTATTATTTTAATTTAAGAATTTTCAATTAATCAAATTTATTTTAAAATCTTAAATAAAATACTACTTTTTCCAATATAATATTTATCTTCAGAATCTTGTCCTAACTAACCTTTGAACAAAGTTTTATTTTGTTTTTCTACCTTAAACAATCTTGTAACTAAAGTTGGACACTCCTCTTCTATTCAGCGAACAACCTTACAACTAAACATTTCTCTCCATTCTTCTACGTTTATTTCTTTATTTTTCTGCTACGTGCATGATGGGGAAGGGAAGGGAAAGGAAGAAAAGGACAATAAGTGATGTAAATACAAACCTTTGTGCCAATGTTGACTTTCGGTTTTTTACTTCCCATTTAATATTCAAGTTAAAATTTCAATTTTACGCTAGGTGGATAGATTAAACACCCAAAGGTTCATAACCACGCTACCTCAACGTGAGATATTAGTACGACTACTTGCATCATTTAGGGTTCACGTTGTTGGAAAATATGTAAAGGCAAGTCATACGAATTTGTTGGCTTTTGTAATATAAAAACGATTGGTACGTATATGTAGTACGTCGTATCAATATATTCAACCTACTTAATTCGGGATAGAACAGCAAAATAAGGTAATAAAATTAACAAGAAAAGAGATCGATAAAAAGAAGAAATTTTTTTTTAAAAACGCTGTAAAAGTTTATGAATATCATCATTGAATGTTACTTATTTATGTGTAATTAGTTTTATTTTCAGATAAAGTAATAGGATTTTTTTCAATGATTTTTTTAATAGATTGAAATGAATTAGTATGAACTGTTTCTAATCTATATATTAGAATTAATAATTCAACTAAAAATCTATTTACGTTTGTTACCCCTAATTTCAAATGCCACCGTCCTTTTTTTTACAAAAAAATTCCCAAAAACAAAAGTAAAATCTTTAGCCGTTCGTTCTTGTTAACTTTTTGTTGTGTGGCCCCAAATTTCTGATATGGCAAATACAATTATACATGCAGACTAGCTGTCACTTATATTGGTAACAAGAGAAAGTGCTACTAATTCATATATAAACCGTGAGGGTTATATTTTGAAGTGTTGGGTTCTGGTAAGGAAGAAGGAAAATGTGACACACGTGTGCATGATGCATAAACGTGCCACACGATATATGTGTGTGCTACAGCATGAGATTATCATCTACAATTAATACTAGTATACATTCAATATAATATAATATTTTTTTAAAAAAGATAATTCAATGGAGTGTAAGTTTAATTCAATGCGACATCTATCTCAACATATCACGGCTTGATTAATTTGACTATTATGAACCTAATTTCAGATAACGCATATGCATGCGCAGAAAAATGTTGTGCAACATGTCACTCCTCTAAGTCATCACAGGGCACTGTACATGTGTTTGGTCGATGTGTGTTTGTTCCATGTTTTCCTTAATTACGAAGTCCAACAAAATTATTCAATTATTTGGAATTATCTGACTATTTACACATTGATTGAACAATAAGAATATTAATCCAAATTGAACTTTTGTGATTTTAAGATTTTAGTGTAAATCTTTTATATCTCTTTACACTGTCTTGTTTTTTATAAGCACATTGTCTTCTTCCTTGTGAACTATACAAATGTTAAAAAAAGTGAAGGTAGGTACAAGCAGAGGACGTTATATTCCTTAATAAAGTCTTAAGAGGCTATTTGTACAAGTTAAGTTTGTCAAATAAATTTGTTTTTCCTGTATAGTGTTATTAAAAAAAGTCACATATGCATTAGGTTAGATTGCCTCTATTAAATTGTCATTAATTAATTGAAATTAATTTATTAGCATTAATATAATAAAATTATTATTAATCATGCATATTGTATCATATATACTAATAAAGAATTATATTAGTAAAAAATTGATATACTATTAGAACGTACATCATATTATTAGTGTATATTCACAGTATATAGATATTAATAATGTAATTAATTTATGATAAACAAATGCTATTAGTGATGGCATGTTTTCACTAAATATTTTTTTCTGTTAATGAATGACTTTTTTATATAACATGATAGCTTAATGATTTATTACGTGTAACTTGTTCCTTTCTTCCTTCTTTCTTGTTTTAATTTCCCACATGTACGTTATGCCAGTTCCTGATCAATTCAGTGTGAATATTGTGATTGAGAAGCACGATCATGGAAGCAATGAAGGAACAGTGGAGGTCACGTGACAAAGAAACCTTGGTGAGTAACACGCCCAACCTCAAAAGTCTTCTTCATAAATAACTGAGCTGGTAGACACGTTTATTGAAGCCAAGACCAGCAATTTTCAGTCACTTTATTCACATATTAATTTGTGTTTAAGATGCTATATATCTTTCAAACAGTAATTATTCTTAATGTTATTCAAGGAAATGGAAACTGCTGCATGTAAAATTTTGATTCATTCTTAAAGGGTTTCCACACTACGTTTATTCTTAACTCGGTCATTTGTAAAAGAATTAAACTTCAGAAATCATTATTGACCTATTATAATGTTAAAACAACCTTAAGAACTAATTAACTCTCTAGTCTACACTAGTACTGAAAATTAATAGCATTGGATATCTTATTAGTGACTAAATTTAGTGACAAAATGTAATTTTGGCTGCTATTATTTGCTTCAATAAAATTTTAGTGACGAATTTTTAAAAATTATATGTAAATTGATTTGCCATTAGAGTTATTTTTTTTAGTGGATCACAACTTGAATCTTTGGCCTTCTACTAATTATGGCGTCCCTCGTATGTGAAATATTTTTAACACCCAATTAATTAATCTTTTTTGGCCTATTATATTCAAACATTTGCATCACTATATTAATCATATTTGTTCAGAAACAGAAGAAATTCAGCAAAAAACTATATTAATGATGTCAAAATTTCAATTTTAGTACTAAATTAACTTTTAGAAGAAAGAGGTGAGTGAAAGAAGAAAAGGGAGAAAGACAAAGGGATAGTTTCTAAAATGAAAAAGGATTCTCCAATTAACCCTTTTAACTCTCCCCTCTTCTACTTGTAGCATTATTTTGGCTAATTTTGAGGCAGCGCTTTCGTCAACAAATTGAAAAAAAAAATGATATTCTTCGGTATTGTTTGGTTATGATTTTGGTTTCTCAAAATTATTTTTTGATTAAAAGAATTGATTTTGAAAGAAAAAATAATAGATTTTTTTTTTCTGAATAGTTAGGATTGATTATATAAATAAGACCCGTAAAATTTTCGGAAACATACATTTACACATAAAAAATAGACCCATTCATATAAAAGTAATCTTTCTCAAATCATTTTTAAATGTTATTCGAAATACACAAATTATGATTCTCTCCCAAAGTTTTATAATTTTAAATTAATTTAACCAATGATATAGAGTGTATTAGAAAAAAAATGTGTTATAGAATGTATTAATTATTAATATTCCTTAAAAAATAAAGGCGGGTAATGAATAATATTATCCACTACCAAGTGGAGTAAGTGAACTCTTTTGGTTCTTGGAAAGAAAAAAATATTTTATGTCTTTCTTCTTTCTTCACATCTAGCAGATAAGAATGATTTTATCATCATCTATTGTCTATATATCTTATCCATATTCTCAATGATATGTCTTTATCTTGTAGATGTGTTTTTTCACTTCTAATATTTAGACAAATAAACTATATAATATAAAGTCTTGTTACATATTATATATATCAAATACTGAGATTCTTGATTTGTAGGATAATTATCATAAAACAATTCATAAAAGGTTGAGTTCGAATTTGATATAATATTCATATACTATATATAAATACATCAAATAACGAAATGATGTAATATATATATATATATATATATATATATATATATATATATATTAAAAGAAGAAGAAGAAGAAACTAAGTGAAAAGAATACCAGAAAACATGCATAAGGAATAATTTTGTAAGATATTTTGCTCCCGAATGAGGGCATTAATATTTTACAACCTTTAATATATAAAAGAGATGTTTATTAAGTTAACTAATCAAGGAAAAACTCAACATATATATTCTGCCATTCATATCAATTTTTAATAAGGGGAGAGTGTTGCTATTTTGGAGTCCACATGATCTTTATTAGCCACAAATATTGAGAAACCAAAAATTATTAAAAATAAAAGCTAAAATTGATGAAACTGAATTGCTAGAAGGAAAGTTTGGCAATAAAACTAAGGTGTTGCCTTTCAAAAGGATGGATAATCAACCGCGTAAGAATCGTGACGCGGATCTCACTTGGTATCCCCACAAAGTTTAATGCAAGTGATGTTTTTCCCTTTTATACCTAAATTGTACTATGCATTCCATGAGTTGCAAATGCATCTCTTCAGTGTGTGATACACGTCCAAAAAGTGTCAAGTTATCCCAGCAAAATTGGAAGTGTTTCATCATACTTCGTGCTTACTATAATGGAGCAACAAAGACTTCATGTGCCTAGAAGCAAGCTACCAAAATACGTAACGTTGGGAAAATGTGGAACTAAGTGTGGGGACCGACCCCTTAACACAATTGCAATATATATGTACATGTTGGCGTCGCATAATTTAAGGGCACTCCCTATGTGGAAATGGTTAATGCATTGTGTCTCCACCAAGCTACTTCAATTTACCATTTTTGGGAGTAGAGTCCATTACCGACCCAAAATTTCGATCCCTTCTCCTTTGTTTGTGTAGTCTTATCATTAAAATACTACTGTATATTAGGGAGGAAAAAAAAGGGGGGGACAACTCTAATTTTTATTGAAAGGGTAAAAAAAAATGAATTTTATCACTCTTTTAATGTTTATTGCCACTAATTTAACTATGCAATTAATTTTTATCTAAAAAAAATACTCCTATTGATTTGATTAACAAAGGAGAAGAAGGGTATTTTAGATAAATGTAATTTAAACAAGAATGATGATAAGTATTGGAGTGACAATAGTCACTCCCATTTTTAGGTATGAAAAATCACTATCTCTTATTTAAATTATTTTTCTTTTTCATCTAAATTTTGTATAATAAGTTTTTATATAATTCACTGACACACTTGTAGATTTCATATGCGAAAATTGGACTATTCTATAAACTAGAAATTAATTATAATTACATTCAGTGATGTGCAAGTCTAAAGGTCCATGTGGTAAAAAGCTTAATTTATATATTTTTTAAAGGCAAATATATTTTATTACTAAAAGTGCAAGGGGTATTCTAATCTATATATACAAGTAGAAAAATAAAATATAGTTTAAATTTTATGGACTATAATAAATATATAACTTTTAAATAATATATTTATGTATGCTAACAGTAATTTAAACGTTTATAAGACGCAGTCCAAATGTTATAATTTCTCTACGTGGGGAAGGGTTTAATTTCACGTAGGTAAAATAAGTTCTCACAGTATTTATGTTGAACCAGACATAATTGACTATTGTTTAGTAACATGTATTCTCACAATAAGTACATATTCCTTTATTCTGTTAGACTTTTCTTCTTTCTCATTTCCATCTTATTTCTCGCATTAATTCTCTAACTCACCTTTGAACGAAGCATGGGTAGCTTCAGAGGAAACTTCCCGTGGCACAAAAATTTCCCCATAATATTTGTTTTTTCATGTTAACATAGTTTTCCCCAAAGAAAAGTTACCAAACATACGTTGTTCATATTTCATTCTTTTACTAAGTTTTATATATCTACCAAATTTCGATATAGTTAACACTATATAACTATTATTAATGCTGTTTTAATTAAATTAATGTTCATTTCGGTACATGTTTTTTTTATTCAATAATTTAAATCAGCAATTACTAAAATAAAACATTAATTTTGATTAAAAAGCCCTATTAATAATATGTTATACTGTATTTATATTTTGTCCTTGGAGATATATTATTCGGGTCTCTATGATTAAATTGTTTAGAGTTGGATCCTTGCTGCTTACTTTCCGTTCAAGGCTAAAGTAAGTCAGCATGTTAGAAATGTAGTCCGAAGCTAGCTAGTTTAACAAATGAAAAACCATTTTTTCCTATCTTATGCACTTTTTTGAAAAATATCAGTAACACTTCTTTGAAGATCGACATTTAAAAGTTTCAAAATTCTATGGATTTCATCTCTTGATTAATTAGTTTTACTCATGATTTTTGTTAAACAACATAGTAAACAAATACATACAAATACAATGATTTAACGAATAGGGAAGTTGTGTTTATGTCTTCATAAAATGATTGTTTCTGTTATATATCCATAGAACAGATAGAGTTATATCAAATATATAAATAAACACGATACAAAATTACAATATCCCTTCTATAATGCGGCATCTATACACACCCATAAAATATATGTCATACATAATACTTTTATAATTTTTTTAAAAAATTAATTAATAATAAAAAATGCATTAAAGAATCTATGTTATTAAAGTCTGTCGTGCACTTTACTATTCTTCCCCATGTGGCAAGTTCAAAACATCATAAGAACACACGGAAGCTAGAACTAGGAGTTATTTGACCAACAAAAAAACAGTCATTAATCCGTTACATATTTATTTTCTTGGTGATCAGTCTAACTTAATATTCATAATGTTTGAAGTGGACTTTTCCACCTTATACCAACAAGAATCTCACGCACGTTCCCTCCTATAAATTCTCAGCATTCCCTCCCATTTCCCTGCACCACTTAACTTTCCAAATTGCATACCCATTGCTACTATACCAAGAGTAACCTCACTCCTCCGCGAAACAAAACAAAAACATACTAAAGTAACATGGCTTTGGGGAACAACAGTCACCAGCTTCTGTCAAAAATTGCAACCAATGACAAGCATGGAGAAAATTCTCCTTACTTTGATGGGTGGAAGGCTTATGATTCAAACCCATTTCACCCCACAAAAAATCCTCAGGGTGTCATCCAGATGGGTCTTGCAGAAAATCAGGTACACATAAATGTTGCAATATATATTTTTATACTTCACAGTTTATATTATATATACAGTTTGCAGCCACAATGAGATTGGATAATCTGACTAAAATGGGTATGCTTTTTTTTTATTTCTCTTAACTTTGCAGCTCTGCTTTGATCTGATTCAAGAGTGGATAAGGAACAATCCCAAGGCCTCCATTTGCACTGCTGAAGGAGTGAACCAGTTCAAATATATTGCAAACTTTCAAGACTATCATGGATTGCCAGAGTTCAGAAATGTAGGCTAACTAATTAATTTGTGACTATATATGATCATAATGATTTAGCTAGGAAATTAAAATTGATATCATATTATCATGTAGTATAATAATTGAGTTTTTGATATTTTATGCAGGCTGTGGCAAATTTTATGTCAAAAGTGAGAGGTGGGAGAGTGAGATTTGATCCCGACCGTATTTTGATGAGTGGGGGGGCCACTGGAGCAAATGAGCTAATAATGTTCTGTTTGGCTGATCCTGGAGATGCTTTTCTGGTTCCTAGCCCTTATTATCCAGCGTATGTGCCCTCTCTTTCATCACATCTGTTTTCATTCAATGAATCACACTATTTCACACCCATCAAAACGTTAAAAGTGGACACAAATTAAAGCAACCACAAAATGTAATAACTATTTTGTCTTGATTTAAAAGGGTATATACCGGGTGGCGTCATTCAAGTGGTGCTCAGAATTGTAAATTATTCAACAAAATTTTAGTTTTAACCATATACCTTCATGTTGCCTCGGCTCAAGTAAAATCCTTGTTATTTTTTGTACAGCTAAAAATGGAAAAAAAAACTTATTAAAATGTACTGCATTCGTTGTACATAATATTATATTGGGAAAATTTGATATTTTCAGTTTGAAATAAATTAAGAAAGAATTAATCAATTCTCCTCTACCAACTACGGAGGTGTCAATCTTAAACTTAAAGGTTCCACATTTATTTTAGTGGCATGATACCCAACATCATTCAACTTTAAAAAATATATATACATCATTCGATTCAATGAGTTAGGTCAAGATTTGCTATTAAAAATAATTTTTGGTAAGTGTCCTAGAAGAACACTTGTTAAAAAACAACAAACAAGCTTCTAAGAGATGCGTTTAAATAAGCAAGTTCTTGCGCAAATATTACCCACCACCACCGGTTTTTCTAATTTTAAAAGACAAAATATACCCTTGATTGACAACAAGTCTTCTTTTTTTTTTTTTTTAACACTCAAAATTAAAATTCAGCATTCTTATTAGTTTGCTGTAATTTTCAATTATTAAAACAAGAGAATTTTTTTTTACTGCATTTTAATCAAAGTTATTAATCATAATGAATATTTTTATGATGTACTCCAAGAAGAATAAATGCATGTGCATAAAAGTTAACCTGCTAGGCTGCTAACAAGTGATGATAAAGTAAAAAAGAAAAACATGTATTGCCCAGATGTAAATACAAAATAGACAGTTGATAAATAAATCATATACATACAGTTAAGTGGACATTTGCCTTTGACCTTTGAAACCATGACCATACCATAGCGCACGCTCACGTTGCATTTATCAAATTGGAATTTAGCAAATATCCTAATCCCAACCAGCTGTACCTTTGGAAATTTTGCACGGTCAAGAACATCTTCACAAAGCAATTCAAAATTTTCGATAAAGAAATTTCATGACATTTGTTCGTGGCTAAGCCCGGAATATTATTAACTGTCATAACTTTTTTAAAATTAGTCTATGAAAACGAATAGTGAATGTTTCTTAGTTTTTACCAGTACGTGAAAAAATCTCTAGTCAACTAATTTAAATCTTTAATTTGGCTGACCACAAAGACCACCATACTGCAATCGGTCAATAAATTTGAACATAGCTTCATATATTATGACTTAATTAAGAAGTGTCAAAGTTAAACATATACCACTTAAATTATACTATATCAACTTTTCATCACGTGTTACAAGAAAGAAAAAAAAAAAAAAACATGTTTGATTTGACTGACATATATTCTGCATGTTTTGTAATTTCAGATTTGTCCGAGACTTGTGTTGGAGAACAAGGACTCAACTAATTCCCGTGGAGTGTCACAGCTCCAACAATTTTAAGATAACAAGAGAGGCTCTTGAAGAAGCATATGAAAAGGCAAAAGAGGGTAACATCAATGTGAAAGGGTTAATCATAACAAACCCTTCAAACCCTTTGGGAACCACCTTGGACAGGGAAACACTGAAGAGCATAGTGGGGTTCATCAATGAAAAGAACATCCATTTGGTGTGTGATGAAATCTATGCAGCAACAGTGTTCAGAGCCCCTAGTTTTGTGAGTGTCTCTGAGGTGATGCAAGACATTGAGCATTGCAAAAAAGACCTCATTCACATTATTTATAGTTTGTCTAAGGATTTGGGACTTCCAGGGTTCAGAGTTGGCATAATTTATTCATACAATGATGAAGTGGTGAACAGTGGTAGAAAAATGTCGAGCTTTGGATTGGTCTCATCTCAGACACAGTATTTTCTTGCTGCATTGCTTTCAGACAACGAGTTCGTGGAGAGATTTCTGGAAGAGAGTGCAAGAAGGTTGGCTGCAAGGCATAGCCACTTCACAAAAGGGCTTGAAAAGGTGAACATTACTTGCCTGCCAAGTAATGCAGGGCTTTTCTTTTGGATGAACTTGAGGGGTTTGCTCAAGGAGAAAACATTTGAGGGTGAAATGATGCTGTGGCGTGTGATCATCAATGAGGTGAAGCTCAATGTGTCACCAGGGTCAGCTTTCAATTGTTCTGAGCCTGGTTGGTATAGGGTGTGTTTTGCAAACATGGATGATGAAACTGTGGATGTTGCACTCATGAGAATCAGGGCTTTTGTTGGCAAAGAGACAGGGAAGCCACCAAAGGAACTCAAACGTTGGAAAAGTAACCTTAGACTCAGCTTCTCCAACTCTAGAAGATTTGATGAGAATGTTATGTCACCCCATTCACCAATGCCTCACTCACCTCTTGTCAGAGCCACTTAGTTGGACCAGCAAGCATACCTTCATCACCTTGAGAGATTCATATGTATTAAGGGTTAATTACAAAAATGTTCTTTAATCTTTCTATCATGTTATTTTGTTCTGTTTGAACTGTTGTCCTGTATATGTGGACAGCTAACTCTATTGTAGTTAGGTAACTCAAATGATTTGTTCAATTCAAGTGATTTATAATATTAATTATGAATTTATGATTTCTCAATATGTTCTTCCATTCTGTAAAATTAGCTTGGATATTTACAGTTCATGGACAGCTAAGTTAGATAGCTCTATTGTAGGTACAATTCATGAGGAAGAAGAGTATTAAGCTTGGAAACTATTGGTTATTCAATTAGGTAACTGTTGTCCTGTATATGAAGAATAAGTGTTATTTCCTTTTAATCATTTGAGTGTATATATATTTAGCAGAAAATAAAAGTTACAGCAGCAAAAAATTTGAGGGTATATGTATTAATCTATGCTTTATAACAAGAGAGTTGCTATGGTATCTTTAGAAATCCAAATGTTATGGTACTGGGCCAATAAGCACGCCAAGACAAAGAAAAAAAAGGAGAAAAATGGAGGAAGAAAGAAAGTTTCAGTAACAATTCCAAAATCCTTGAATTTTGGAGGGTACCATATAATTTCTCTTTATTATCATAATTAACAAAGGTTCGTCGGAGAATTGAAAACTAATTGAATAACCAATAGTCGCCAATAATATATACACCACAAGATATAATGTGAACCTTCTCCTCATCCAACTTCATGAAGGAAAAATTTATTAAACAGTGTGAATATTTCACGTCTATCCATACTGTATAGTGTAGGATTGTATTTATAGTATAGAAAATAAATTTGAAAACACTACTCACATTATCTTATCTTTTACATTATTAAAAATATTATTTCTTGTTATTTTATGTTGCTAACCATTTAAAAATTTGAAATTGAAATAATAAGTGATCAAGTCCAACTTGTACTTAATAGCTTTTTTCAAATCCAAATATTTTAAATTATTTATATTTTTAGTGCTAGCAAAAAATATAATAATATTTCACTTAGGAAATTAATTAATCATTTGATCATATTAAATTCTCTAATTTAATTGATCATCAAATATTAAAATAATTTATTTAATAGATATTCGAACACCCAATGTGTGACCCCGTTTTATACTAAATTGGTAATATATTAATCAAATTAATATATTAATTAAGGTAGGCACTAACAACACTCCTTAATGTTAGAATAGCTTCAAGTAACATCTTTTAACTTTGAGAACCGATAAAAGAATAATGTAATATTTTCTTCCATCATTTACAACTCAATATTAACTCTACGGTATAGTATTATTGTCAAACTCTAATAAGCTAACACATTTAATCAATGAATGACTTAATAAACTATTTTCTTCTTTCATTCAAGCTCGTTACCTATAGTTGATGAATTCCTTCTTGATTAATCATTACTTTTACAAGTATTTAATCATATCTAATATTCATTCAACTAGTATCCTAAAACATTAGGTGTCTAAAATTAAAACATAATAAATATCTTGTTAATTACTATGATAATCTCATATTAAAGGAAGCTATTATATTTCTTATTGAGAACTTCCTATTGACATATCAAAGTAATATTAACTATTATAAATTCTTAATTGAGTCAGTTCAATGATGACATCCACATATTCATCATCTATACATG
>PYAF01001061.1:1117753-1171089 GCA_007407185.1 Glycine tomentella
AATATAACATTAATTAATTATAATTTTTTTTACTTAAAATATCAATTATCAATATTATTTATTATTTCCAACTTTTTTTATTAATTGAATATTTTATCATAATTATAATATTTTTTATCATACATATTTACATAAATAAAATATATTTATGTTCATTTTATTTTACTTTTCATTATCTTTTAACTTTATACAATATATAATTAAGGAGATTAACTTGAATTATTTTAAATTTGTTTAAAAGAAAACTTAAATAAGGAATAGTTTATAAAATAGGATAAAAAAGAGAGTGTAATAAATATATTGAAGTGTTAATAACTTCACCCATATTCAAAATATTAAATTATATTTTTTGACAAATCAAATATTAAATCATATTGATTTCATTATGCACACTTAAGTCTTAAAACATTGTCCTTTTCTTTCATACTCATTGCCTTGTTGTTGACTCCAACTAGTTGTTGCAAGTTGCCACTGGTTACTTTCTATTAGTCACCACTACTGGATATGTACTCCAATCTCAAGGATAAGCATCCTATGTGTTTGTTCCTTTTGTATATTTAGACATCACATATGTTTAAAGCTGAAAAGAAAAGCTAAACTTCGATTTCAAATGAAAAATGAGAAGAATTAATTTTAACTACTAGATTATAATTAAAAAATATATGGCTAGATTAAAATTTCAATTTTTAATATATTACATTTACTTAGTTGATAGAACACTATTATAAAAAAGACTTTTTACATCAATTAAAAAATGTATTTTACATGAGTTATACAATTAATATCTATACAAATAATATAAAAAGTCAGATTTTTTAAATTGAATATCAACTAATCTTAAAATGAATATATTTAAATCGATTCTTTAAGTAATCAATCTAAAAAGTAATTATTTAAATCAAGTTAAGAAAAAAAAAGTGATGTATTAAAAATTTAAAATTAAAATTTTAATCTTAATTATCAATTTTTTAAAAAAAATTATAATCTAACCGTTAAATCTATTCTTTTCATTTTTTATTTTAAATTTCTTTTCATTTCAAACATTCATCGGTCAAATTTTACCAAATATTTTGAAGGAGCTAAAATAATTGAATGATATATTTAGAATTAGTGAAGATACAGTGTGCTGTACCGCGCTGTGTGTGTGTATAGATATATACTGTGTGTTGAATTATAATTATAGTCACGTACATTATGTACTGCCTCCTTTGTATTGTCCACCCTTTCCTATCAATTTGAAAGCCCACGAGGAACATTGTAGTAAGTCTAGTGACTTGAAAGTTGAAATGTGATATAACTGAGTGGTACAATATGTTGTACTTGTGAGTTGTCATGCATGGCCTTTTGTAAATTACATATATATTTACACCTTTTATTAATTAGTGAAAAAATGGTGAATTAATAAAAAAAAATTAGTCAAATATTATTATAGTCAAAACTCAAAAGTCTAAAGACACAAATGAGGGTTGACTCCGATTGGAATCATAGCATCCACTTTTAATTTTCTAAATAATTTTATAAATTGGCCCTTAGTTTCCATTGCCTTGAGTTTTTTTTTCTCATTTTCGTGGACTTTATTTTTTTATTTTATGGACTTTTTACCCACACCCATATAAGCTACAACACAATTTGGAAAAAGTAGTCCATTTGAAAGCTTTATATAATTTTAAAATATAAATTAGTATAAAGTTTGTTTTTACTCTCTTCATCCTTAATTATAAGATATTTTGAAGTGATTTGTGTCTTTTTAGAAAAATAATTAATTTAGTTAATCACGTAAAATATGTCAAATATTTATGTTATTATTTCAAAAAATGACAAATATTAATAAGTATTTTTAGGACATTGGTTTAGAAATTAAAAAAATGAAATGTGCAAAATTAAGTTGTTTATAATTTTTTTTTACTCTTTCTTATGATTTCCGCAATAAATATTTTCTACTTTTAATTTCTTAGTCAATTTCATAAGAATACTAGTTAGCAAGACTTTTCTAAAATTACTTTTTTCTTATCTCTTTATCCACTTAATTATTTCTTTTTAATGTTTTTAGACAAAATAAGTAACTAAGATATGTAAAAACAAATAATTATTACATCTAGAAATTAGACAAAAGTCTTATAAAAAAGAGAGAATTTTTTTTTTGAAAAGGTTAAAATGGAGATACTAATTGTTTTCTCATTCTTTTGATTGGGAATCCTCGTAATACTAGCCGTTCTATTAATTCTTGGGTCAAAAATGGTGGTTCTAGAGTCTATCTTTTTTTTTTTTAACTCTTAAAAATTATAGATAAAATTCCCTTGAAATCATAATCCACTTTTACTATTATCATCATTAACTTTTAATTTAGGACACCATTTATTAATTAGAAAATTAATGAACGACAACTAAAATGTTGTTTCTCTTGGAGTATATTTTGAGATATTTATATACGAAAAAAGTAGAAGATAAAGGATAGGTAGAGATAATTATACGTGATATCATATATGGTATTAAGATCTTTTATGTTCAAATAATGAAATTGTTTATTTTTTTTAGTTTAAATCATAGGTATCTTTCATAATCATGCATGAGTGATAATTCTGATTGAGTGACAAACATTCACAGATAGACTTAACTCATTCATGAGATATATTTCATCACAAAACATGTTCAAATAATGGAAATTGTTAATTCATTACAGAACATGTTCCATGAGTATTTTTCTTTTTGAGAAACAGAAAGGTAATTAATAATTTACGTATTTTTTACTAGTAACATTTACTTTTTATCCTGCATTAACCTGTGAATCTGTTCATTCCTTTCCCACTCACCACCCTCCTTGACTTGATGTTTACATTATTGGAATGAATGAGAAAGATGACGAAGATTAATCATCAACTCACCGACCATCTCATCTAGTCATTCCCATACAGATCATAATGACGTGGAATTGATTAATTGTCGTACTTAACTGTTGGAATTCTGCCTAAGGCATTCAAGGCTGTTGAAATTGGAAACCAGGCATTTTATTAGTATGTTCTTTTTTTGACCAAGGTTTTGGTTGAGGCAATCTTCTTTTTTGTTCATTCTTTTTCTTTCTGTGTGTATAAAAGTTTAGGTGATTTTAGACTGGAAGATTTATTGGAGTCATAACAAACATCAAAATTCAAACAACGTGGATAAAAGTTTTTATAAATTATCTGTCAATAGAATCTTTATATTAATAATGAGATATAAATTTACATCCTTATGAGATATATAAGTCAATTCTTATCTACTAGCTGATATTTGTTGATTTTTTTTGTTTGTTCATTCCTGAAAATGTTTTTCAAATTTAAAATAATTGAAATAAAATATGAGTTAAAATGGAAGTTATAAGTGGGTTAGAAAAATAACTTCCTACATTTCCATAGGAATACAACTTATTATCCACCCCTCTTCATATGAATAAAAAAGAAACAAATAATGTTGTAGTCATTTTTGCTAGAATGGCATACTCAGGAATATCCTTTTTAAATTAAAACTCCGAACAAACATGGAAATACTACATTCCCAAGTCCATATTTCTAGAAATAAGTTTTTATTTTGTGAAACAAACACACTCTTATTTTTTAAGGTTATATTCCCCTTATTTTGATTTATTTGACCATTAAATTTTCCTTCATCATGCTTAAAATCATAGGTGAAAATAAATTAAATCGGACTCTAGCTTTAAAGTAATACTATACCAAAGGATATGTTGTATTGTAGGCAGAATATTTTAAGAGGGACAACATACATGTGTAAGTTGTAGACAAAGTTCAAACGCTAAATACAAAATCGGAATCTGCACAGCATTATTTACAAGTAGTTAATCACAAGCGTGCCTTAGCTTTGCAATGTACAAGAAGTACAAACAGTCTCCATGTGGATTGAGGATTGATACAAAAGCAAAAATGACATGGCACCTAAAAAAGTTATGTGGGTAGCTTAGGTTGTTCTGTCTTTAGGAAGGAAGAAAAAACAAAAAAGGAATTGAGATTAAGGGCCTTACGGGATTACTTTAATTGTAGACCACTAAGTAAATATATTAAAAAACAAGCCAATAGATCTACTAGATAGGCATGAAGCACACCTTTAAAATAATCAAACAAACCATGATTCTATGAGCAGAAAACACCATAGACTACCTGCTTCCCAACAAGAGAGATGGTGTGATGCACAATAGCACTCGAAGCCTATGATGTAAAGATTGATGATGATAATAATAACTTCGACCGACCATTTGCAACATGGCTACATGGGGACCTTGAAACTTCAATCATTCAATATTATTTTTGGGTTCTCACAATATCCTTTGACTAGAGAGTTAAACACTAATTTTTCAAAATATAAATATTTATTTAAAAGGTTAATATATATATATATATATAAATAAATTCAACCTCTTATCACATATTTAAGAAATATAATTATTCCTTTTCGGTCATTCGATGTACATATGAAGCAGTGGGACCATAGAATCGTGTGAGTGGCAATGTGTAATTCACTTTTCAACAAGTTGCATTTGCAACACAAATGCAGGGCTCTGAAAAGGGGAGGGAAAATTCGTGTCCCACCCTCAAATCTCAACTACGTGATTGGGTACACCTTGCTTTTCAGCCACTGTGTCCCACATGACAAAGGACATGACAATAGCACGGAATAAAAGAAAAGAAACATTTTATTTTTCTTTATGACATCAAGTGGCGGTGAATGTGATAAGAGATTGAGACTTCTAGCACCATTTTGACCATTATGAAATCATATGCTTGGCGTTTTCAATCTCTTCTTTTCTCCACATAAATTCTTGTTGACATCAGCAGCGTACAAAATTACTAATTGCTGATTCCACTAGTTTATACATGTAGGCAGCAGCTTAAAAAAGGAAATTAACATAATAGTATATGATTACATTTGTGATCATTGTGAAAACAAATCCCCCAAAACTTTATTATTCCTTCTCTCTACACATTGCTAATGTCCCAAAACAAAACTAAGACACCACCACCAAAATATGTACAAAGGAGTTTGTTTCTTTCTATCTTCTCTTGATATATTATGAACTCCTAGGATTCATGAAAGAGAATTGGCTTGATTGATTCCATTTGCAAGTAGAGAAAGTTTGATATATATATATATATATATATATATATATATATATATGTATATATATATATATACATGTCTTTCTTTCCTCATGTTTTCTTCCACAGCTTGGTATTTTAACTTATGACACAAGCATTGGGATTCTCTTCCATGCTTTGAACATAGTAGTATGTGGTCATGTGGGGGTTATAAGCCCTATAAGCCTTGACCAGCTCTAAAACTGGATCTGGGGGTGGGGGAGGTGCCTCTTTCTTCTTCTTCTCCTCTTCTTTCTTCTCTTCTTTCTTTGTCTCTTCTTTCTTCTCTTCTTCTTTCTTAGGCTCTTCCTTTTTCTCCTCTTCCTTTTTGGCTTCATCCTCCTTCTTTGGCTCCTCTTTCTTCTCTTCCTCCTTCTTTGGCTCCTCTTTCTTCTCAGGCTCCTTTGCTGGACCTACTGAGACTATGTCTGTCTGCCAGTACTTGCGGAGTTTGCTCACCACATTCACTGGATCAACTGTTCCTATCACTATTAGTTTCTTCTCCTTCATGTCCATAGAGATGGCATCAATCCCTACATTGTTGCACAGTTTGATTTTTAGGAGTTCTTTGCCTTAGAATAAGGAAATTCAAATAAAAAACAACACAATGCCTTAGGACAAATGATCAAAACTTCAAATGTGGAGGAGGCCAATCCAATTAATCAGAACAAGTCAAATAAGAACTATCTTGTCCAAGAATTGAATGATACTTTATTTAATGTAATTATAGTGTGTGTATGATAAATAATCACAGTTTTTTTTTCAATTTAAGATATCTTTTGACTAAAACTAAAAGATTAATCTTTCAAAAGTACAAAAAATTATTCATACAACCGAAAGTCTTACTACAGATATTCTTTCATACACAATCATAAAGATTAAATCTCTAATTAACTTTTCCTTCAAATTCCAGAGATATTGTTTAACAAATTAGTAATTGAAAATTGACCAATTAAAAACTGTCATGTTAAATTTTGAGTCAAATTAATTGACTTTTAACAAATTAGATATTGTCATGGGTTTTTGTATTGTCATGGATTTTTACATTGATCCTTGTATAGCTGGTTTTCGGTGGGGTACCGTTGTTATGAGGTTATATATATATGCTTTATGTATGTTTCTATAGCAATGTAAATAAGGACTAACCTTTCAGCTCGGTTCTGAGTTGTTTATGTTGTAATTCTCTATTGGTAATTCTGGTACTCCTTCTAATATATGTGTGTATATATATATATATATATATATATATATATATATATATATTATTTGCCGATTTAAAAAAAGTAAAAGTTTAAGAAGAACATTTGGATCTTGGATTTTTTTTATTATATATATAATGGGTCTTGCGACTCTTGTCCTTTGATTATTTTTAAACACATCCACACGTATTTTCTAATAAATTTTCAAGTTAATCTAAGCCCACGCAAAAAATATTTTGTTTAGTAAATAATAATATTGTCAAAAAAATTATTGGTACCACCAATATGATACACCATAAAATTCCTCTACTCTTGGTATTATGCAAGAGAGTGCAACTAACCACAACCCTTCCACAACACGAAAACCCAATTCAAAATATTTTAACCTAACCACAAAACGAATATCATGACATGCTAACTAATATATTGGATGGCTGTCAATTATTACAGAATAAAAAATTAGAAAATATCATAATTAATTATAACGCATTTGGTATGTGTTCATTCCTAAACAAAGACACGACATAGTACTCTGTAACAAAATGGCCCAAATATTTAATATGGTTGCATCTAATATAATAATTACAATAACATTGTTTTCACTCACTTTGAGAGTAATTTTTTATACTCTTATCACATCATCATGTACGGTACACATTCAACAAGTTTGAATATCATAATCATGATAAGTATTAAAAAATTAAAATTCTGTAATTCTGCAATAAGATTATATAATATGATTTAAAAAAATAGTGCTAAAATATTTTACTGGACAAAATAATTAAATTAAACTCGTGAAAATAACTATATAGATCTCTGCTCCAATGTCACGTGACAATGATTGGAGGTTGTGTCAGCAATCAGGTTAACTATCACTCTCCTTCACCAGATCTTAAAATTTTGTGACATTCTCCAGATCTGGGCATTCCCAAACCAGAAATTTAGATATCATCGTAGAATATTTAGAAAGAAAGAGGGTGAACAATGATTTGGTACCTGAAAGTGTTGAAACTGTTTTCAGGGCCTTCTGCTTTGCCTTGTCATCTGGCAAATCTAGCTTGAGTACAAATTTCTGCAAACAAAAAAATTGAATCAGTGAGTGGTTCATTAGGCCCAGATTCAAATCATAATAACCTTATCATACCAAAGAATATTGATAGAATAAGAATAACCCATCAAATCAGAATCATCCAATTAAAAGTGACACACTTGACACCTTTTTATGGAACTTTATTCATACATAAATTCACAACACATACCCGGCCCATATGTTCAATTAAATACACAACCATGAATCTGATGGAGAATATACCTATATTCGTTTCAGACACGTAACCCAGATCTTAATATTGAAACACAAGAAGAAAAAAGGAAAGGAAAAGAGAAAAAGGAAAGCATAAAGTTCAAGGAGAATCAAAAGTGAATCAAGGTTCTGAGGCAAAGTTCAGAAGTGAATTATGAGTTATAAATTATATATTATGAATTATCCTTTGCTGAAAAGGATAAAGAGAGAGCAGAAGTAGAAAGTGGGAAACATACCTTCATGTTTTTTATTTTATCCCTCAATGTTATAGAGGGATGTTGTGCGTGCAGATCAAAGACAGACAGAGGAAATGTGAAAAAAACTTGGAGAGAAGTGAGAAGAAGAAAAGGGGATGTTAGCTAGAATGAGATGAGAGAGTGCAATAGGAAAAATCGAATAATGCACTTATGTTGAAAAAGATAGAGAGTGAGGAGTTGGACACATTTTAATACCGGAAAATCCGAAACAAAACAAGGTTTGCAGAATAGGATAGAGAAAAGAAAAAGCTAGAGAGAGAGCAAGTGTGAGGAGGAAAACATCAAGTAGTACTATGTAATGTAATGTAATGTAATAATATTTACAGAAAATAATGTAGGAGTAACAAGTGGAGGGTTATAGGCCATGACATGAGAAACTCTACGCATGAAACTGTGTGAACAAAGCATATATCATTCTCAGACTCTCAGCAAAAAGCCACGCGAAGCTGGTGAGCGTGTGACTACTTGGTGAAGGGCCACCACAAGGTTGTATTAGGCGTTGTGATTTTTCTCTCAAATTAATTCCTACAATTTCTTTTTTTTTTTTTAATACAAAGAGCACATGGGTGAATTTATGATCTGGTGCATACTACTATATTATATTGTTGACACTTCTCACCACTTGGCAGATCGTAGCAGTTCTGCTTTACATATTAATTAGTGGAGAGCTAATCCAATTTACTTAATAGATTTGAGTTTGAGTTTTAAATGTATATCTATATGAAATATATGGACAGACTTTTGTAGCTTAGAATAATCTTATTTTCTCAAACAAGCTTACTTATGAAAAAAAAATTGTGATTTGTATAAATATATATAAAATACATCTATACTTTCAAAATAACAGAAATTTTTGTTTTCTTTAGGTAAATACTTGGATGTACAACGTTTCCCTTTAACGTCTCTCATTTTGTATTTGGGTGATTATTGACACGAAGAATTATGACATTTTTACCTATAGAACTTTTAGGAAATTTTATGAATAAAGTTTAGTAATTACTTAGTTGTTTCAATATGATTGTTTTGTAGCAAGTTGGATAGTCGTTTTTAGTTAAATAAAATATTTCTTTTAAAATATAATATTTAAAAAAAAAACTCTCTGAATTGACATAAAAAATTAAATAATTACTTGTTAGAGTAAAAATGATATAAGGTGGCAATATTGATAGTTGTAATTGCATTAATATGATTGATACTTGTGTTAGAAAATACTGGTTTTGATACCATCCAAATGTGTAGATTAATTAATATAAGGTCGTTCAAGATTAGTCAAAAGTCTCTAGTTCGAATCTCAGATATATAGTTATATTAATTACTTGAATGAAATTTTTTAGCATTTATAGTGATGTATAGATTAATTAATGTGAGGTTGTTCTAGATTAATCAAATGTCTCTAGTTTTAATCCTAGATATGCAGCTAAGCTAAATATGCAAACGAATTGGAAGTTTACTGCCTATATATTGATTTACCTAATTCAAACAATAGTTATTTCAACAATAATAGAAAGAAATAATAATAGTGTATGACAATGGTAGAAATAGTAATGCTGAAAATAGAGGCTATGATATCAACAATCTTAATAATAATGATAAGGGTGATATTAATAGTGGTGGAATTAGAAACAATCAAGGACAATTTAATAACTTTACAAGTTATATATGAGAGTTTTATTCCTTTTTTGGGGGGGAAGAATGAGAGTTTTATTATGTATGTAGGTATAACATTCTTAATAATTCCTTGCAGTAAAAATATATATACTTAAGAATACCTAGAAAATATTTTCTTTTACAGAACATGATTAACTTTTATTTAATATTATTTCCTTCACAGCAAATACTATCCATAAGTTTCTTCTAGCCAAAGAGATTAATCACTTTAAAATATAAAGATCATCAAAATAAGCTTCATATTTTCCAACCGAGTATTTTTCATGTTAGTCACTAAAATTGAACTTTTTAAATTTATTGAGATAACACTAAAATGGAACTTAATAACATATTAATAAGATCTAATCATAAACTAATTATGTAAAATATTTTAGTTAATATCTCCCACATTAATTTCATGTTTAATGGTATAATTAAGGACCAGTTCCAATACTAATACTCAAGGGTGCGACAATTTATTAAAGCATGCGTTCTAATAAAGCCTTCTTTTTTTCAGAGTAACGTTTATGCATAAAACAATTCATTTTGTACTTTTATTTCAACAAAAATATATTTTTAGAACATTAATAAAAAAAATTGAACACACACATGCACATAAAATTTATTTAATTTATTACAGATAATTTTGAAAAGAATATCACATAATCTAAAGACAAGCCTTTTTTATTTATTCTCATTCCTTAAAAAATAAACTTTATTAAAGTAGTGAGTAGGGTCGAATTTAGCGAAATGTGTTTTCTTTAACAAATTAAAAAAATGATAAACAAAAGGGGGCTTCAGTATCAAATTGGAATTGTAAAATAAGATCATTAATCTTTATTTAACTAATTTAGTTCTATAATTTTCTATAGTTTAAAAGTATTCTTTCTTTAATTTATTTCTATTTAAAATAATAGAATGTTAACCATTAATAATAAAACATCTAACATCCTATTTAATTCTTATTCATATTTTTATTAAAATTTTGAAACATTGTAAAACATACAAAAAAGTTACTAGTTTATTATAGTTTATATTTTCCTCTAAAAAATAGTTTATATTTACCTACACGTACAAAAAATGTTTCTAGAAGTTGACAGCTTATTCCAAACGCATCAACAAATACAAAATGAGGTCAAAACTGTCCAAGAAAGGGATAAGATAAGAATTGGTATTGCGTCATTATTCCAAAAATATCATACCGCACCCCAAGGGGCCGAGAGGGTAGGGTATGAAATATATTACTGATGAATTTAATTATAATATATTGTGAATTTGATATATAATTTTTGAGAAAAGGTATAATAAAAATTAATGAGCTTATTATATAAAATATTTTAATCCTAAATAATAGCATAAAATTATAGTTACTATATTTTAATTAAGTTTATTATTCATATAATATTTTACTATCTCTTTTTATTACATAATTCATATTATAATATTTTTATTACTAAACATATAGATCAACTAAGGAATTATATTCACTTAATAAGTGATGTCAAATTTTAATTTAAATATATTTTGTAACTTCTCAATGAAAATGGCCCCTACTTCTGTCGTTCACTCAATTCAAATTAACTTCTTTCTTTTCTTAATTTTTTATCTATCTTTTTTAACTGAAAATAAAGTAATGTTCTTTTTTCCTAATCAAAAGGAATGGAAGAAGATAGAAACAAGAAAATAAGACAGGAAATTTGGTACCCGTGGAGTCCTATGGCACAACACGCAAATTAAGGATGAGGCAATTGTCAATCCCATTGCGTGTAAATGCTCTTTTTAATGCCTTCCAATGACTAAGTGTCTGGCCAATGCTTACAATGCAAATCATTTTTCACTTCATTGATGGAAAAAGGAGAGAAATAATTTCGATTATTAATTGTTCAAAGAATGATCTAGATGTACGTGAAGAGAAAGAAGGTGAAATTGACAAGGTTGAGAGCAAAATCCAAGATCTTTGTCTACAATATTCAACCCCTGTCGTTAGTGAAAATACTTGATTCGGGTAACTCAGTCACCAAAATTATTGAAACGTCACATTATTAACCCCAACAATTTTTTTTCCCTATTTTAATAAAACATTTGCCTATCAAAAAAAGAAAATTTCTTCCCTTAACTTTTAATGTACTACACTATGTAAACTATCACTTAACAAGAAAATTAATTAAAATAGACCAAAAGAAAATAATTAAATATTTTATATATGTGATGTTATATCACTTGTCACTTTTCGGGTAATAATATAATGCAAATTCTAGAGCACTGGCTATATTAATGTAAGCATGTTCCATGATTTCATCACATAGTTTTGGTTAGTTCAATTCGTTTAAAATAAATTGCTGGCAAGTTATATTTATTTGTGCCGGGCCTACATTATTCCATTTCATTAATTTAATGGGTATTTAGGTCACATATATTAACAGAAAAAAAAATAGTACATTATACTACATGCAAATCAAATACAATAGTATCCACAAATTGTAACTTGTTGTCAAAGTACATATAAAACAAAATCAGAACAAATACTTTGTTTATCATGTGCATTGTATGTATTAAGATACAGTATCATGCTGCTTTGTAACTTTTTTATAACCACGCATGGCATTACTTTAATAACCATAATGTCATACTGGACTAAATATGATCAAATTGCCCACATATTTCATTTCGCCCTTAAATTTTCAAATGGCCCATGTAGTATGATTATGTTGGGTGATTGGGTAGATACTGCATTCCCCCTATGAATTTATTCTTATTTTGCATGTTTGAGTTGTATCACATGAGTCAAACCGTCAATCAAAAGAGAAAAACTAAATAAATATTATAATATTGCTAACATATGTGTGTTAGGACATAATGTTGCCTTGTTAACCGTCACAAATTTGAAGTCTATACAACATTCTGAACATTAACCAGTGTGATATATAGATTCCAAATGCTGATTGTTACAGATACTCGGAGATTATACCATATGCTTATCATAATAAATTTGAGCTTTGTTTGAACATATTTAACTTTTGAATAATTCATTATATTTTATATACAAGTATTCTGGGAAAATTAGTTATAAGAAATGGTATTATATATATATAGCTTTTATATCTTTAATATAATAAATCATTTTAATATTTTTTTTTATTTAGCTAAACAGCATCCTTGTGAGTTACAATCCACCTAACTCATTTCAATAGAAGGCAATATAAAATATATTATTTATAGCTTCATCAAAAACCGAAGTGCTTAGTGTTATCGAAAAGTTATTAATAAGAAAATAACAAGTAGTTGGATACATTTAGAACACGAAACTTGCTTTCAAATTACGAAGAGTAGTGGAATCTTATTCAATGCTTAATAGATAAATAAACAAACATATATACGAATGTTATTTTCATACCAAAAGGAAACCAACAAAAGTCAATTTGAAATGTAATGAGTAACGTTTGAAATTTGAATGTGATGAATAATATGTCAACTCATTGTAGGGTTTATATTATCCAATGATTAACAAATTTATTTCTTCTGATAATTATGTCTTTGATGAGTCTCACAACATGTAATTACCAAATTGTTCTGTGCTTAAAACAAATTCTTAAAGGAGGAAGAAAGAAAAAAAATTAAAACTTAATTATATTTGATGATAATCATTTACTCAAATGTTTTACACTTTTACATATATATATATATATATATATATATATATATACTTACAGTAACAATATGAATCTGGTTTTATAAACATTCCATTAATTTTTCTTTTTCTTCTTGTTATATACCATTAGCTTGTCAAATAAATTGATGTAACATTTTCCATTTAATTTATCATTCTGCAGCATAAACAGAAGAATTATTTTGTAATTACAGAAAAGGTATAATACAATTATTTTTTTTTTAAGAAAATTGGATCATAATTTCTAAACACTGTGCAAGAATGAGCAGCAATAAATAGAAATTTGAAAATGCCACGTTGGTGGGCCCAGTGGGCGGTGCCAGAATGCTAGTAGTGTCATTATCACTTTTTTTCAGTGTCGTAAAGTACTGTATAGTCTACAGTACAGTAGTACTTTTATAAGATACTTCTGCTTTCCCTCAAGCTTCCTACGCACACAGGGTTGCGCGTGAGCGCGTGGAAAACTTTCACGTGTGTAATTTCGCACGTGAGAGTGGTAGTTTTCTAATATGTGGGTCCCACGGTTGAAGCTCTATTTCACAGTTGCGGGTTTTTACAAATTTGGCGGCTGCGGCGGCTGGTGCCGTATATTTTAGAATGGCCGCCGGACGCCGCCATGGTCATGGTTATCTCCACGAGAATGAGCCTATAGATGCATGAGAGGTATTCAATTTTTATTTTTCTTTTGAAAAATGCATTCTGATTTTTCTTTTATAACTAAATATACGATTGCTTTGAAATATTACTGTCATTCCTACTCTTTGGTTTCAATAAGTTCTGTCAAAATATTTAAGCTATGTAAATTCTTTTATTCATTAATCATAAGAAAATATGTTGTGCAGTGAGTTATCTAATTGGAAGAGTTACAATAAATTATGTAAACAAAATAGAATTAAATATATTTTTGGTTTATGAAAGTTATCATTTTTTTTATTTTTGATATATGTAAGTTTATTTTTCTAATTTAATCTTTATAAGTTAGAATTTTTTTTTATTTTAATTCCTATAAAAAAATTATTCAATTTTAGTCCATGTAGATTTAAATACTTTTTTTAGTTCAATCCCTTTAAAATTCTATTTTTTTATTATTTATAGTCTCAATAAATTTACATTTACAGTGACCAAAATTAGAGAAACATAAACTTATAAGAACTAAAAATGAATAGAATATCTTATAGGAACCAAAATTAATAAAACACAAACTTATATGAACTAAAATAAAAAGGATGAATTTATTGAGATCAAAAATGAAAAAAATACCAACTTATAATAATCACAAACATATTTAAGCTTAAGATTTATGAAATGTTTCTCGTTTAATAAAATTTATTTTTAAAAATTTAATAAAATAAAATATTAAAACTGTATTTAAGTCTAAAATTATTTATATATCTTTATCTAATAATAATATGTCATTTTGTTTAAATTTATTGAAATAAATGTTTATTTTAATAAAATAAATAACTTTTTTATTTTTTTGTGTTTATCTAAATTACATCCACTAAAAAATAATTTTTATTTATTTTAAAAAGTAATTCCTATCTATTTCTTAAAAAAATACTTATATAAAAACGTTTATTTTAAAGTTATTTGTATAACGTTCTTTAGCCTATTCACACGAGTTTGTATACGGGGTTTCCAGATCCTATTTGGGCCATATTTTTTTTGGGCCGGCTAAGATATTGGCATTGTGGACTTATCATCAATAAGGGTAAGAATACTTACCCTAAACTGAAAAGTAGAAACGCATAGACCAGAACAAGTTAATTATGTCTCTAGTTGGATAAATTTTTCTAGAAATATTTTTAAAAGAAAAAAATGAAATGAGTTTTTTCAAAACTAAAAATAAGTTATCCATTAACTAATTTTTAGAAGTTCATCAATATAACTATTTTAAAAGATGAAATGACTCTAGAACTAATAAAAAAATTATTTTAGCATATGGAAAATCTCATTTCCTTTTTTTCTTCTTATTTTCTTTCTCTAGAAATGTTTTTAGAGAAACTCACATCCAAAGAAGCCCTATATATACAACTAAATCACTTCAATTTAGGGGTGAAGATGGAGGTGGCTAATTGATGATAAAAAAAACCTATATCTGTATTTTAAAATGTAGATAATTTAGAATACACATCATAATTATCTATATTTTAATTATCAAAAGAAAATCATCAATCTCAGATACCATTTTCATTGGTCCCACCATGCAAATGCACGTACTTGCTGCTAACGCATATCAATCTGTAGCTTCTAATGACAGACCTTAATTTTCTTCCTTTTTAGATTATTATTTTGAGTTTTTGACATTGATACGTGATTCTATTTCTGTCTAGCAATTTTAGTGGTGACGGTGGTGAGTACCTAGCTAACTAGATAGCCGCTCAACTTTTTCTTTGATGATATGATGATATTGATAAGGTGATGCTTGCTTGTAAGACTTATAAGGGCACCTCCAATGCTAGGAGTTTATATGGATTTTTTATTGAATTTTGGTGGGTCCTCTTTTAAGATATAATTTCTTATATAAGAAACTCAACTTAAATTTAAGCACTCAGGAGAGAGAAAAAGTAAAAAAGGATATCAGGTCAGTTAAGAAACTCTCTTAAGATACTGCATTGGAGATGGCCTAAGTAGTTTCGGAAGAATATACTTTTGAATGCCCATCCTATCCATGCATAATTGGAAAACTTTTTTATCTTAATTTTTCAGTGATAACCTATTATAGAAATTCTTTACGAGACTTTACTTCCTTTCATGTTAGTCAAAATATACTTTTTCTTAATAAATCAGAAGATTAAAAAAAATTAATATATGAACACCAACAAATCGTTAATCTATATATATCCTATTAGATTTAATTTCCTTAAATAAAGTCTCCAATCTTAATCATATAAATGAAAAAAATGATTACATATATTAAAAAGATTTGAAAATATTATATCCACTTTAAATATAATTCTGCTAAATTAATTGAGGACAAGATATGATATGCATAAGAGTTAACAAATACTCCATTTTTCAATCCAAATTTTCTTTTTGAAAGCACGGTACAAGTTATAATGATCCCTTATCTTTAGGAAGTTTTTATTTGACATATTTACAGAAGAGTACAGTTTGCTTGTATTTTCAGCTGTGAACACGTAATCTTCTGTTAAAATTAAAATTGTTATCTTTATTGAGATTTTTTGGGATTTTTTTCAATTAGTGTTTTTAGAAATTTTTCTTAACCCCTTATCTTTTATTTATTTATTATTTTTACCTTTATTTTTAAATTAAATTTAAATATTTTTAAAATAAATTATCAATAGTTAAAATAACCTATCACAATATAAGTTGTTAGTCATAAATCTTAAATAAATTTATATTTAAATTTATTTATTTACATTATAAATTTAAATTATATAAAATAAAAATTTATCATGCGCATTGCATAAAATACTAGTTTATCTCTATCATCTACACACGGAGCATGTTTAGCAAGCCACTTTAGGAGTTTACAATTAAGATTGGCTAACTTAAATTGGTTTAATATGCTAGTTTATTAATAGTTTTAGCTTATTTCATAAGTAACTTTAGCTAGCTTATAATTTACAGAATAAAATATATAAGCTCCTAGCTAGTTTCCTTTTTATTTATTTTTATCTTCACTAATTTACTCGATATCTCTTTTTATCTTTCTTTTTTTAATTTTTTAAACACTTTTACTCAAATATCCATCATTTCTTCATAAAATAAAATTTTAAAAATATTGGGACCAAGGCTACGTCATTGACTCTAAATTTGCCTTTTTCTTGTAGTTTATTCTGATTATTAACAAGAAACAGATCTAATATTAAGAAAATTCAAACTCAAAAAGATTAACCTCTTTAACTTAAGTTAATTTGATTAACTATGCATTAAGTTCACGGAGAACAAATTTCATCTGAGATTACTAACTTTGTTTTGCTCTAATTAACATATGTTCATCAAATCATAAGAGTTATCAGAGGGAAAAAATTAGTCTCAAGATTTCTAGTGTCATAAAATTTTAAGTTTTGATGAATCCAAATACTAAATGATTGGATAAAACATGCAAAAAGTTTATAACGAGTTACTTAATTATGTGTGTAGGAAAGATAGGCTATGGAATCGAATGAAACATAAATTTCAAGAGAATTTTCAAGATAAGTTAAAAATGCTCAAGGGAGCATCTGAAAAAATTGAAAATTTCACAAAATTGAACAGTAATTTATGATAAAAATATTCCATTGGTTTGCCCGTCCATTCATTTTTGAAATATATATATATATATATATATATATATATATATATATATATAACACCTAAAAAGTTAGCCGTTGAAGATACGATCCAAAAATATAATTATTCTTTTGTCAGTTAATTATCTTTTATTTATTTCGTTCTTTATTGCTTTTTAGTCATTTTCATTCCTTTAGTGCAAATTCTTTAGAAATATCGTAAACCATAGTACTCTCAATAGCTAGAATATTTGGAGTGAACCAGAACCCAATCAAAAAAATAAAGTCCCTTTCTTGGATCAATTGTCTAACAGGAAATTGTTACTTGATATTTTGTGGTCACCACGACTAAGGATATTTTACACCAACAATAAGTTAAAAGCTTACCATATACAATACATTGACTATTTTTTTAATAGTAAGAAATAAGGAACAATCTACAACCGGGTAAAAACTACATTAGACAGCAATCACTTGTCCATTAGAAAGCTTGCCCTGAATATATATTGCTGTTAGGTATTTAATATATTCTTTGTCGTCCAATTTACTGGTATACCTTGTTTTTGATGAAGAGGTCTCACAAAAAAAGGTTTTGATGAAGAGGTGATACATATCTGAATGAAGGAATGTTATTTTGCCTGATAAACAATTCCAAACCCGCATTTTCCGATTTTATTAGAAGAAGAGAAGTTACTGTTGCAACTTGTATTTTGTCTAAGTTGAATTGCAATGATTCAACCGTACGTTTTAATTTCATCATTGTCTTCATCTTCTATTTCAAATATGATTTAAAGAATAATATATTGTTGGATATGACTCATCTTTCGCAGTCATATGACAATTCTTTTTGTTGGCGGGGTCAGCAGAGGAAAGGGTTGTAAATGAAAAGAGCTTGGCTTGGTCGGCCCATGAATAGCTGCTATTAGGGTTTCTTTTAATCTTATTTATATTTGCCTTGTAAACCGAATGACTTGTAACGAGTGGCGGTGAGGTGATTATAGTACAAACAAGCTAGACTTAGCCTATATTTGGTGAACCAGGATAAATCACTGTGTCATATCTCTTTTCCCTATTCTTTTTTTTTTGTTTTTCGATTTGTGTGTGATTGTTGATTTCCAACATATATATTGTAGTTAGTGCAGTAAAAATGGAAAGAGCAGCAGGAGATATAATTTGTGAAATCAAAACAAAATGACCATTGATTTCCTTTTCTCTAGTGGTGACCGAGCTGCTTTGAATATTATTCAGAGATTTCCATATTACATGTACTTATTATCGTATTTACTATCTAGTAATATTATTTATTTGATGGAATTACTCTAAATCATGATAGATTATATGTCCATTATACCTATCTCTTCGAAATTCAATTTGACAATATAGGACTTCGTTAAAAATATAAAAGTATCAATTAATACTTACACCTACCAAATAGAAGGATTTTCCTTGCTTTCTTATTCCTAAAATATATGTTAATAAAGATGAGCAGAACAACAACAACGATAGTAGTAGGCACAACTATGGTGATTGTAGTTCGTAACGACTTGTCCTTTTCTGCGAAAACCAGAATATTCTGCTCGATGGTAATTTCAAATATTAATAATGATAAATATCAATAATTCTCAAAACTAATTACTGATGAGAAAAAAAGGTTGACATAAGAATAAGGAAAACTAAAGCCAACAAAGGACAAAATATTTCATGGATGTTTTGTAGGAGATTCTTGAAGTTTATGGATTTCTCTTAGCAAGATTAAAATATAATTTTTATTTCTAGTCTAATTGTTTTGTTGTTAATTTGATTCCTTAATTTTTTTTATTTGTCTCAATTTTCTCATTTTTTCTTTGAAGTTTATGAGTTTCTCATATAGCAAAACTGATAAAAGTTTTTCCATTACAATAAGGTGGTCTTTTTCCCGGAATATCAAATTAACTTGATCAATTTGATAATACATGTTTGGTAGAGTATGAAAGATGTCACTTCATAGATATTGGGATTTACCACATCATTCAAAATATGACATAAGGACTAATACATTTTAAAGAATTAAAATAAATTTTTTTAAAAATTTAAAATTAGACTAAAATTGTATTTTACTCCTTCCATCTCTTTTTTAACATTATCATCAGAAAATGGTAATTATTCCTTCCATCTCTTTTTATAACATTACTCTCAGAAAATAGTAATTATTACAATAAGTTGATTTTTTTTCCCGAAATATCAAATTAACTTTATCAATTTGATAATACATGCTTGGTAGACTATGAAAGATGTCACTTCATAGATATTGAGATTTACCACATCATTCAAAATATGACATAAGGACTAATTTGGTCTAATACATTTTAAAGAATTAAAATAAAACTTTTTTAAAAATTTAAAATCAGACTAAAATTGTATTTACTCCTTCCATCTCTTTTTATAACATCACTCTCAGAAAATTGTAATTATTCCTTTTTCATAAGATCCTTTACTAGTTTAGTTGAATTAATTATTTTTCTTAAATTATCCTTAATTATACAACATCATTTTAGAAAAAAAATAATAAATGTTGGTGTAAACTCTTTCTCTCTTTTATTAGGATGAAAGAAGGTAAGTATTTTGGGTATGACTCTTTATAATCTGAATGCAATTGTACGAGTGTGTAAGGAAACATAGTGAAAAGTTGGACGTAGCCTATATTGGATGAATCAGGGTAAACTCTGTGTGTTGTTTTCTTCTTCCCTTTTCTCTCTTTTCGATTGTTGTGTGATTACACGGTACCTAACAAGTACAAGTTCAGAACCTATTCTACCCTTATACAAGTCAATCCCAAACCTAATTCTAAATTTGTATGACTTTTTTTTCAAACCTTGTTCATCAATAAAATTTCTCACTCAATTGCTGATTTAACTCTAAACCAGACTTTTATCAAATATTTTAAAGTTACCTTAAAGCTAAGTCTAAGTAGCATAAACTAACAATAAAATTTTGTTCAGATTTTATTAGTTAAACTTATTTATCAAAATAGAAATAGACTTTATCTATAAAATTAAATATGACATATTCTATTTAATCAGGAAAAAATAGATTTTTCTAATCAACTTAAACTAAGACATTTATCAACATAATTAACTTTATCAGCTTATATCATATCAATTTTATTTGCCACTTATTCAATTAAGAGCTTACTCTTACAAACTTTCTGGATAACAAGTTGTAGTCTTTCTTTTTGCCCATCAACACAAAGTTAATCTGTTTAAATCTTCTTTTGAGATTTGAGTGTTTCTATCGTGGTTTACTGTTCCTCATGGTTAGTCAAATTGGATTAATCCTCTATTTTGACCCAATCCCTTAATATAATATTTGGTTTATTATCAGCATCAAAACTTTGAGTCCAAGTAGATTCATCCCAGAAGAGGTAGTTTCAAATCTAACATTACAACTTGGTCTAAGCAATACAACACCAACCTTGTTTTTGAAAAAAATTTCGATATCTGCAAAACTCCCGTGCAAGCGGTCACTGCAGTCTTGGCTTCACAAATTAGGCATACACTGCACAAGACCGTATGTCAAAGGAGGAATTAGGGGGGTTAGGATAGGCCACCGCTCCCCCTAAAATTTGAAAATTTGAAAATAAAAAAATATATTTTAAAAAATTAATAAAAAAAATAAAAAAGTGAAAGAAAAAAAAGAAAAAATATTAAAAAAAGGTGAAAGGTGAAAGAAAAAAATATAAAGAAAACTTAGTAAAAAAAAGAAAAAAAAATTAGAACAATAAAAAGGAAAGAAAACATAAAAGAGGGAAAAAATATATAAAAAAAAGGAAAGAAAATATAATAAAAATAAAAAAGGAAAGAGAGATAACAGAACAAGAAAAAAAGGAAAGGAAGATGATGAAACAGAAAAAAATAATAATAAAAAAGGAAAGAATAAAGAGAAAGAGGGAGAAAAAACACCATAAGAAGGAGTTGTCTGAACACATAAACACACACATTAGAAAAAGAAGATACAGATCCTAAGAGAACAAGAAAGAGTAAAAAAAGTTGTGTCATTTGGTAATGCAATTAGGGAAAGAGAAGGGTCAAGGAAGCTGTAGTATCAAATGCAAAGAAAATTAACTTACTTCTCTATACATTTTGCTCTTTATTTGTGATACTATTGTAGTACATCTTGTAAAAGTGTTGAAGAGTCAAATTCCTTTTCAAATTGGGCTCCTATGGTGCAAGACAAGCACCGCCGAGCCTAGGAAAGACATTTCAGAAGTTTCATACTGAGATTGCATATGAGATGACAATTCATGCTGGTGTTTCTTCTGGCTTTGTTGCTTAGTTGTACACGACCTTTATTTGTGGTGGTGGTTACAGTGGTAATCTCGTTTATGTGACTATTCCTCTATATTCCAGATATGGTGAGCAAGGCATATGAGACTGTTGTGACTTGCAGTTTCTTCATGCTGCCTCTTGTTTGCTTTACAACTTTAGCAGCTCTTGTTTACCTCTCATTTTTGTTGTTTGTCTTGCATTGTTCTTTGCTTATCTTATCTATGGATGCGCAAGTGGTACATGGGAATCAATGGGAGAACTTGAGGTTGACATGGAAGATTTTCAGATGGATGTGTAAGAGGGAAGTGACAATTACTTAGGCTTTTTTTTTTTTTCAACGGGCTGTTTGCAAGATGTTTCTAAAGATATTTCATGAATTCTCTAAAATGAATTGTACCAAATTTTCACATATCTATTCTCTTTATGACTCAACCTTGTCTACTAATAAATTCCACTAGTGATGTTGTTTAGTTACAATTAGAGTAACAAAGGTTTGCATAAAAGATTAATATATTATCAACTTGCTACTCTAATTCTTATCCTTCCATAAGAAACATTAAAAATACATTAATTGATTTTGTATCTAAGTTTGTTATTTAATTAGAACCATAAATAAATTCAATTACTTATATATACTATACTTGTGGTGGACTATTAAGACTTTTTTAATAGAAAATTACCTAAATGATAATATGGCTTGTATTTTTTTTTTCTTTCAAAACAACACCATTGAAATCAATAATTCACACTTCAAGTTTATTAGTCCTAAAATTGTATATCAGTTCTTGAAATTAACAAAAATTTAAATTTGTTCTTGAACCATTTTAGGATTTTATTTAAGTTCTTAAAATTAATCATATTTTTTGGTTCCTAAATATATGCTATTATTATCATTTAAATATAAGATTTATCATTGTGGCTCATTTAAATAAAGTTATTTGATTTAATGAATAAATGACATAAGGGTAATTGGCTACAAAGAGAAGTTATTAAAATGATAATTATTTATAGGTGTATTTATCTTAAACCTAATGATTCAGTTTCTAATAAATATGGATTTAGAAAAATTAATACCTATGCGCATTAGAGTTGTATCCTATTACTATCAAAAAAACACTCTACTATAAAAGATTTTATGCAATCATGAATAAATGTATGTTTATGTATGAAACTCATGAATTCTAAAGATCATGTTCATGTTCTTAATGTGATTGTTTTAAACAGAAATTATAGATTTATGTTTATATGATAAATTCATGTGAAACTCATGAATTCTAAAGATATGTTCATGTTTTTAATGTAATTGTTTTAAACAGAAATTATAGATTTATGTTCTTAATGTGAAACTCATGAATTCACAATTCACTACCTTGATCCACTTGGCTACATTCGCCCCTACCCCCACACAGGTTTTAATGAAACAAAAATACTTAATTTAGGGACTTATTTGAATTTTACTTAGTTTAAGAAATTAATGTAACGAGATACAAATTTAGGAATTAAATTAGTCATTTATTCCTTTAAATGCTCAAAACTTTGTTTTTGAATAATTCTATATTATTCAAATTGAATATTTCAAAAAAAAATTATGAATATGTTTGATATGTTAAAAACATGGTATAAACAAGAAATAATGTTGTTCATGTTTGATTTTAGAAAAAGAAATCACATGATAACACAAGTCAAATGGTATTATACAAAACTAAAGCTTGTTTATTTTATAACTCAAGAAAATTAATTAAAATAACTCAAAAGAAAATAAATATTTTATATATGTGATGTTATATCACTTGTCACTTTTTGGAGATAGAACACTATAAAAGGGAGAGGTCTGGACACATAAACACACACAGAGGAGAAAAATAAAATACAAATCCCAATAGAACAAAAAGAGTAAAAAAAGTTGTGTCATTTGGTAATGCAATAAGTGAAAGATAAGGGTTCCAGGTATCCCTTCATTTCTTTCTTTTTCCCTCTTTTCTTCTTTCTTCTCTTATTTCTCTTGTTGTTGTTGTTGTTGTTGTTAATCTTCTAAAATAAAATAAATTGTTATTTACTCAAGGGCTGGCCAGAACTGGAAAGTCCATCATTTACCCTCGTATTGATAAAGTGATTAGACTTGTATTCACTCTTCTATTTTCTACAATAATTACTGAAAGATCTTTCTCAACTATGAAGATAATCAAGACTAGACTTCGAAATAGAATCAAAGACCAATTTCTTGATGATTCTTTGATTACATACATTGAAAAAGAAATTGTTTTGAGTTTTAGTACAGATTCAATTATAGATGATTTTAACAATATGAAAACACTTAGAATAAGAGTCAAGTGAAGTGATCTTAATTTCTGTAATAGTTTTTTTAATTTTTTTTTGTATATTAGATTTGTATTATTTTCGGAGTACTTTTATTTATGATATATTTTTTTTTTATTTTCGCCCCCTCTCAATAAAATTCCTGCCTCCGTCACTGCCGTATATGGTTTAGAGATTCGCAAAGACTACCATATCCGCGGCATACTTGCGACGAGAGTCACCTGATGCAGCTTTGTCACTAAGATTTCTCAGTAACTCACCCATCACTTTATTGAACTCTTCCGCATCCGATGCATTGTTTACATTGTTCATACGCTACGAAACAGAAGCATCCATTGTGTGAAAAATTGCGCGGTTGGAGTAGCGCAACATGCACTTGTCTTCCCACTTGATTGCCTCTAACTGCTTTGGACACAACCGTGTGAAACTCATTCTAGAATTGTTGAGGCAGCTGCGACACTCATCTAGCTTAACATCTCCTCTGCATAATCCAATGGTGTATACTTTGTCTGAGTTTTGGCCGTGCCAGGAATTGCAGAAACCATAGTCGATTTCTGTGTAGGAAGTGAGGGTGGATAAGAGGGTATTGAGGCTGGTTTGGTAGATGCCATTGGCTGTGTAGTTTCCATTACTATATTACAATATATGGAGTTTTCATAACTTGGTGCGAAGCTGGCTTCAGATATTACTATTATTACACATAGACAACAAATGGATATCTGTATCAGAAATAGTAGACATTATAAATTGTCCTTTGGGAATGACAAGTAACATGCATACAACTGAGTGCAAAGAGTGGTGGTGTTTATATACACACTATAAACACATGGCTAGCTACTACTAAAATTATGTCGTAATCAATGTTGTTAAAACGTAGTGTCAACGTAGAAACGGTGGGGGTAAACAAAAACGTAAAAACGTGAAACGTAAAGGAAACATAAGAGTTTAATATATATAACTAAAACACATCAATACACAAGTTATCACAAATTTAAGTCCAAACATTAAGAAAATAAAATAAGTTTAAATTTAGTCATCACTAAATAAGTAAAGTGTATTAATAATAAAAAAGACTATAAATAGAAACCATCTAAATTAAAACTTAAAAGTCTATTTCAAAAATGTAATACAGAACTGTAGAAAGAGAAAAGGTGGTTACAGAAAGCAAAATGAGGCCCAAATAGGGAAAACCTAGCCTATTGATACGGAGAAGCAAAGCATACGAAGGAAGTCAAAGAACTCATTCCATCAGTCCACTGTCGGTGGCTTTGTTCTTATCCATATCTCCTAGAACTCTCTCTCTCTCTTGTAGCACCATCACCACCACCATGTCTCACCCCTTTCTTCATAAATATGGGTCTCTGCAACATGTTCACCACTACCACCACCTTACTCTTCACATCAACCTCATCATCTTCTTCAATCAGTTGGAAACTCACTAAGAAAGAACTACAACAAGCGACGGTAGAGGAGCAGCGACAGCGACGATAGAGGAGCAGCAACAACACGGCGGAGGAGTTTACTCGGTGGGTACTGGCTTTTTTTTTTTTAAAAAAACTGAGTCAACTCGGTAAACTCGCCGAGTCAACCGAGTTTACCGAGTTGACTCGTCGTTTCAAACTGTTTGCCCCAAAAACCGTTTCAAGGTGCGTTTTGACACGATTTTGAAGTGCAAAAACGTAGAATCAACTGTTTTAACCGTTTGAAACGACGTTTTAACAACACTGGTTGTAATAGATACTTGTATCAGTTACTTGTTGTTGGTACTCTTAATCTTAGGTATGTACCAAAAATATTTTAAAACAATAGATACTTTTTGGAAACGTAAACATTTAGCTCAGACCAAAGTTTTCTTGTTGCAAGAGAAATTGAAATACATTTTTTTAGAGTTTAATTTATGTCTTTTGTAATATAAAATTTATATTATCATTTAATAAATTTATTATATATAATTGATTATGATTAGATGAGTGTGTATAATTCTTTTTCTTTTATTTTTATCCATTTTATGAAAAGAAATAGGCTCGACTTCAAGAGAGATATAAATATTTTTCCAACATGAAAAAAGAGATAAATATTTAGGCTTAATACATACACAAATCTTTCTTTTTGATCGAAAATATGTTTATTTGTATTTTGTATCAATTATAAAATTGAGTCATGTTTATATTAGATTCTTTTTTATTAGCATTTTTTACTTTTTCCGTCTTACTATAATTGTCATCCTTAGTTATTTTATACATATTAAGAAAAATAAATAAATGAATCAAAGAAATATCAATTTTTCAAAATTAACCCTATCATCAATAATTTATTTTTAATTTTTGTTACCCATGTCATTAATATTGTAACATATATATAAATGAAAAGAATCAACTTTGGGAAGACTAGGAGGAGGTTCTGAGAGGGATCCCATGATTGGAGAAGATTTTTCTAGGAAGAGATTTAAATGTGCATGTTGGTAAAAACAATGGAGGTTTTGATAGAATTTATTGTGATTTTGGCTATGAGACGAGAAATAAGATTGAAGAAGATGTCTTGAACATTCCACTTGCCTATGATTTGATGCTAGCGAACATTTTTTTTCGGAAAAGGGAGTCTTATCTTATCACCTATCATAATTGCCAAAATTGTAGTCAAATTGATTTCTTTATGGCTAGACGGAAAGATAGAAATTCGTGTATTGAATGCAAAGTCTACTCTGGAGAATGTGTGACGTCACAACATAAGTTGGTAGTTCTAGAGGTTAGATTCAACAAAGTTCTTAATTTGAGGAAGAAGGTTTAAAACCCAAGGATAAGATGGTGGAAGCTAAAGGAGGAAGAACAAATAGAGTTTAAGGAAAATATGTTGTGCGAATGACCGTGGGAGTTTATTGGAGAAGCTAATGAAACATGGAATGAGATGACTATGTGTGTTCAAAATGTGGGAAAGGGTGTTAGGTGAAAGCAAAGGAAACAAAGTTCTTACTAAGGAAACATGGTGGTGGAATTGAGAGGTGCAAGAGGCTATTAAACAGAAGAATGAATGCTTTAGATAATGCTTTAGATCTTTGCATAAATGTCCTAATGATAAGAATTTACAAAAGTTTAGAGTAGCGAGGAAAAATGCAAAGAAAGCAATGTGAGAAGCTAGAGGTAAAGTTTTTGACGATTTGTATAAAAATCTTGGGAGCAAGGATGAGGAGAAATGTATTTACAAACTTGCAAAAATTAGGGATAAGAAGAGTAAAGATCTCACCCAAGTTAGATGTATCAGAAATGAAAACCAAAGCTTTTGGTAAGGGATGAAGATGTAAGTGAAGGATGACTAAACTATTTTAACAAACTTTTTAATGAGAATGGCGACAAGAGTGAGGTAGATTTGGAGGATGTTTTTGATGATTTGAATAGAAGATTTGTGTGCAGAATTAATATACATGAAATTAAGGAGACCTTAAAGAGGAAGAAGAATAATAAAGCGTTGAGACCTGATGACGTCCCTATTGAAGTGTGGAGAGGCTTGGGAGATCTAACAATAAAATGTTTGACCAATCTTTTTAATAGGATCCTTCAAACAAATAAGATTCCTGATGCTTTGAGGAAAAATATGCTTGTGTCTATTTACAAAAACAAGGGAGATATCCAGAATTGTTCAAACTATAGAGGTATCAAACTCATGAGCCATACTATAAAGTTGTGGGAGAGAGTTATTGAATATCGTCTAAGGAGGGAGACCAAAGTTTTTGTAAATCAATTTGGACTTATGTTAAGAAGATGTACCATGGAAGCTATCTTCTTGATGAGACAATTAATGGAAAGGTATAGAAAAAAGAAGAAAGACTTACATATGGTGTTCATAGATTTTGAGAAAATATATGATAGAGTCCCAAGAGAAGTCTTATAGTGGACTCTTTAGAAAAAAAAGATAGCATTAAAATATGTTAATGTAATCAAAGATATGTATGATGGGGCTACCACATGTGTGAAAGCTTGTAATGGAATATCAAGATATTTTCCTATCACGGTAGATGTTCACCAAGGTTCAACTCTTAGTCTTTATCTCTTTGCCTTAATGATGAATAAACTAATGAAAGATATTCAAGAGGAAGTGCCGTGGTGTATGCTTTTTGCATATGATATCGTGCTTATTGATGAGACTATAGATGGTGTTAACAGGAAATTGGAATTGTGGAGAAACACTTTAGAGTCTAAAGGATTCATGATAAGCAAGAGCAAGAAAGAGTATATGAAGTGTGAGTTTTCGCGGGTAAGAGATGGTGATCAAGACACAATACATCTACTTGGTCAAGAGATATCCAAGAAAGATGTTTTTAAATACTTAGGATCAATGTTACAAAAAGGTGGTGAGATTGATGAGGATGTAAATCATAGAATTAGAGTAGGGTAGATGAAATGGTGGAGTGCATCGGGATTTTTGTGTGATTGCAAAATTCTCCTTAAGCTAAAAGAAAAATTCTATAGAACAACTATAAGACTGATAATGTTATATGAAACGGAATGCTGACCAGCACATGGGCAACATGAGCATAAAATAAGGGTAGCAGAAATAAGGATGTTAAGTTGGATGTGTGGAAATACAAAGATGAATAAGATAAGAAATGAGGATATTCGACGAAAGATATCGGTGGTATTGATGTGAAAAGATGAGGGAACATAGATTAGGTGGTTTTGACACGTTATGAGACGGCTACTGGATGCTCCCGTAAGAACGAGAGTTTGTTACCAAGAGCTCGACACCAAGAGGGGTAGATGTCGACCGAAACTTACCTGTGGAAAGGTAGTTAAACAAGACCTAATGGAGTAGGATATAGATTGGCGGATGACATGTCTTAGAATGAAGTAAAGAAAAACTATAAGTTTGGTGGATGGTTAAACCCAAGAGTAATTCTATGTATCAATCGTTCCCTTGTTTTAGTCATTTTCCGCTTCTTTTCTTTCTTCTTCCTTTCACTTCTCTTTTATTTTAGCTTGTATTTTTTTTTTCTTTTTTGTCTTATTTCCACTTTTTTTCCATTCTCTCTTTCTCTTTCTTTATCTCATTTTCGATTTATCATTGGGTTTATCTACCCCAATTAACTTGGATTAAAGGTATTGTTGATGTTGATGTTGACATATAAATGAAAAAATTAATTAATGTTACTTTAAAAAATTAAAATAACAAATATTTTAAGACAATTTTTTTCTTGATTATTATAGAAAAAGCGGAGTCAAATTTATATTAAATGTACCCATATCCTATAAATTTTTAAAATCTTGTTTCCCGTACCCATCTTATACTCATTACCGATACCGTACGCATGTTCAAGCAACGTAGTATACACGGATTCATGAAGCTGTTTGTTAAAATAATGAAGACAAATATAAGAGAGAAAATATCATGATCACCCATTTATTTGCGTTTGGGAGCAAATTTATAAACACTTCGATAGTTTTTTTTAAAGCAAACTTTAATAGTATATTAAATATCTTATCAAGGTCCTTTTAAAATTAAAAAATACCTTATCAACATCCATCATTTTTATACCTCCCTTTATTATACCTACATTTTTTCCTCTTTTTGTTTTTAGTATTAATTAGCACCTACCGTGTGCCTAAAATATTTTTTTTAGAAGATTCCTTGGAAAAGAAAACAAATATCAGAGACGAAAGACAAATGTGACGTGAGTGATATTCAAGCCACGGCAAAGTTTTCTCGCCTCATGTGCGAAGAAATTGGCAACGAGACAATTTTTACTTGTGTTTCCAAATTTACCCAAAATTTGTCCCGCTCGTCCTTATTACTTACGAGGCTACTTCGTGGGTAAGTGGAATTGTGGAAAGCTTGACTACTTTGGTTTTTTGTTCTTCATTTCTACGTAGACATGGAGGACCAATAAAAAAAATCATGTGCCAAATATATAATATCATTTTTTATACAAAATATTTATAATTTATCCCTATATCATTAATCTATTACGAATACTATATATATATATATTAGAATAAAAATTATATATATAGTCAATTATATTTATTATATATAAAATCTAAAATACTAAAACATCAATTATAAAATATAGAAAATTGAAAATATTTTTGGTTCGTGCGGTGTGATGCCTTTCAATTTTTGTGGCTTACCAATGTCGCGGCTCTAAATTTCTAGTATTTGGAAATTATAACAATCTCCTAAGTCAAATTTATATGAGATTTGAAAAATAAGAACTCTTTTAAGAAAAATAAAATTTAACAAAGCCCAAGGAAAATAAAAAATGATTATATAGAAACTAAAATGTGATAAAATATTTAGATAAGATTTCTTAAAAAAAAGATAAATTTATTATTGATTTTATAATTTTAAAAAGTCTGAAAATAAAAATTGATTATATAATAACTAAAATTTGATAAAATATAATATTTAGATCAAGTTTCTTTTAAAAAATTAAGATTTTATTGATTTTGTAATTTTAAAAAAATCAAGAGATTAAAATTAAATTCCTCCAAATTAACTTTCTTGCTTAATTGGCAGAAATAACTTTTAGCCAAACTTTAATTTAATTATCTTCTTGCCAAATTTTGTATTTGTCATGTTTATTTCCTCTAATGAATCAGAGAATTAAGATAAAAAAGAAATTAACTTCCATGTTGCCTCCATAATCTGTAAGCATACAATAAAAATCAAATCAGCATCTATAATTGACAGTTGCAATCCCTTTATAATGCATGATTATGTATATATGCATATCAATTATTTCTGTCAATCTAAAATATTTCCATATTTTAAAAATTCAAAATAAAGAAAAAGAAAAAAGAAAAAAAGTAACACGGTACAAAATAATAATGTAATGTAAACGAGGGAGCTAGAAAAACTAATCTAGTGGAAGACATGCAGACCCCACCATGAAGTAAACTGATCTATATTTCCTTTTAGTCTATTAGTCTATGGGACATCCTTATGTGTGAGACCTGGACTTGTTCAAAAGTCTTCTAATAAGTTTAGTTTACGTGACGTAAGTCACTGTCATCAACTGTGGAATAAGTGAGTGACCATGCATGTTGACTCGCGAGCAGCGCGGATCCATAAAAAAAATTAAGGGGTACTAGTGGTGGGGTTTGGGGCAGTGCCCCCAATGTTTTTTTTAAATGTGAAAAATGATATCATTCAAAAAAAAAATGATAAAATTAACATATGATCAATGATTAAAAATAATAAAAATGTAGTAATTGAATTCATAAAAATTACAAACATATAAACCAACATTCACTCTTCTCTTATTTTCATCTTTTTTATTATTCTTTTTCTATACTTTTCGTTTTCTTCTTGTATAAAAGTTTAAATCATTTTTTTACTTTACTTTATTTTATTATTATAAAAAAATTATCCAAAAAATAACATTTTTAAATATAGATCCGTCTATGCCTAAGTAATCACCGAACTCCTTAAAAATTTAAGGGGGGCACCCCTAACCTCCAACATGCATCTGCCCCTTTTCGCGAGTCATCGCTCCAATAGAATATGTGGCCAATTTTCTATCGGGATTAATTGAGCGTTGACATATGAGGGTAAGGTTGTGTATAATATTATTCCAATTTATCCGTGCATAGTGTGGAGCTTTCGGGCAATGGGATACGTAGTTTTTTGAGGGCGAACCCTGTCACAGCTATAAAATTCTGTATTAGTGACTTGTTAGTCATGGATTTGAATATGGAAACAATCTATTTACATATGCAAGGGTAAGACTGCGCACAATATCCCTACCTTTTACCTACGCATAGCATGAAACCTCTGGACAATAAGATACTAGTTTTTTAGTTTTTATTAATTAAGCCTTGGCCACATATACCATGCATGCATTATCTATGGTTAGGTTTGGCAGTAAAGGTAAGTAAAGGAGATGGTCCGGTCCCCAGTTTAAAGAGGTGTCGACTGTGGTTAGGTTTGGCAGTTGTGGTGTGTATTGATTGATAGGTGGACTGTGCTCTTAATTCTGGTCATGATCATGGCCCCTCTGTATAGAAATGTCTCTGACTTATTTGGAATGCATTTTTCAATTATTATTTAAAAAAATACTATTTATTATAGTAGTATATGTCTTATTCAATATTTTAAATTACTTCAAATAGTAACCCTTATATGATTTTATATTTAATGCTCCATTATATTCCTTTTTAATTAAACAAATATATATTACTCGTGTTTTCTTAAAATAACATGCATGGTAATGGTATATGTGGCCAAGGCTTAATTAATCCCGATGAATGCCATGTGTTTATAGTGTGTATATAAACACCACCACTCTTTGCACTCGGTTGTATGCATGTTACTTGTCAGTCCAATGTCTACTATTTCTGGTATGCCGCTTTCCTTTCTTTGTTGTCTATGTGTAATAATAGTAATATCTGAAGCCAGCTTCGGACCAAGTTTTGAAAACTCCATATACTGTAATATCAAAAATGGAAACTACACAGCCAATAGCATCTACCAAACCAACCTCAATACCCTCTTATCCACCCTCACTTCCCACACAGAAATCGACTATGGTTTCTACAATTTCTCACATGGCCAAAACTCGGACAAAGTATACGCCATTGGGTTATGCAGAGGAGATGTTAAGCTAGATGAGTGTCGCAGCTGCCTCAACAATTCTAGAGTGAGTTTGACACGGTTGTGTCCAAAGCAGTTAGAGGCAATCAAGTGGGAAGAGAAGTGCATGTTGCGCTACTCCAACCGCGCAATTTTTCACACAATGGATGCTTCTGTTTCGTATCGTATGAACAATGTAAACAATGCAACGGATGCGGAAGAGTTCAATAAAGTGCTGGGTGAGTTACTGAGAAATCTGAGTGACAAAGCTGCATCAGGTGACTCTCGTCGCAAGTATGCCTCGGATACTGCAGTCTTTGCGAATCTCCAAACCATATACGGTCTTGTGCAGTGTACGCCTGATTTGTCAAGACAAGACTGCAGTCAATGCTTGCATTGGAGTTTCTCAGATATCGGAAATTTTGTCAAAAACAAGGTTGGTGCTGTATTGCTTAGACCAAGTTGTAATGTTAGATTTGAAATCTACCCCTTCTACGATGAACCTACACCATCAGCAGCACCGGTATCACTTTCCCTAAAAGGTACTTTTCATTGATTGCAACTTTGGTGGAATTGTTTTACTAATTCTTTATATATATATATATATATATATATATATCATTGTTTTAAATATCAGTCCATAATTGCAATTATAGTCGCAATGTCAAGGTATTATGACTCACTGCAGCTGAATCAATCATATTTTTTTGCAATTATCTACAATGCAAAAGTCTCCTTACTCATCGTAAACATGATCCCGATCACAACTTAAAATCATTATATATATATATATATATATATACACACACACACGTGTAATTAACATGAATTTTGGTATATCGTGTTTCCTAAAATATATATTCTTGAGGATGAATTTAGTATGAGTTGATGTTATTAAAAAGATTTTAACTATTATATAAATGAGGTGTGAACAAAACCTTTTCCTAAAGTTTTTTAGGAATATTATAGAAAAAGTGTGTCCCGTCTTCATATGGTTCCCTATTCCCATCCCTTGATGAGAGAATATTTTACTGGAAAACTTGATTAAAAAACATTTATGAAGTAATACAACAAATATGAAGTAATACAACAAACTGGGTTTATTTTTTCCTTATATATTCTTATGATGATCTGTTTTTCCCCAATAATTAGTTATTAGAACTGTTGATATTTTATTAAGATCTTTGAAATGTCTCATTGAGCAGAAGATTCTGGTTTTGCAGAAAAGGGCAACTCACTGCGAACTACAATCGCCATAGTTGTGCCTACCGTTCTCGTTGTTGTTGCTTTGCTCATTTTCATTAGCATATATTTTAGGAGGAGGAAAGCAAGGAAAAATCTTTTGGCTGGTAGGTCTAAGTATTATTTGATTCATCAATACTTTCTATTTTCAACCAAGTCCTATTGTCAAAATGAATTTCGAAGAGAAAGGCACAAAAATCTTTATATATAAAGGGACATGCCATCTATCATGGGAAATCAATGACCATTTTGTTCTGATTTCAGAAGTTATATCTCCTGATGTTCTGTCTATTTTGACGACACTAACTATAATATATAATGTGCTTGAATAATGAATCACATTTGAAGGAGATGATGAAGACGATGATGAAATTGAATTGGCTGAATCATTGCAATTCAACTTAGACACAATAAAAGTTGCAACAGACAACTTCTCTGACTGTAATAAACTCGGAGAAGGCGGGTTTGGAGCTGTTTACCAGGTAAGATAACATTGTTTCATTCATATATATATATATATATTATATATATATATATATATATATATATATCACCTTTTCATCAAAATATGTATACCAGTAAATTGGACTGCAAAGAATTTATTATATACCTAACAGTAATATATTTTCAGGGCAGGCTCTCTAATGGACAAGTGATTGCTGTCAAAAGGTTGTCAAGCAATTCTGGCCAAGGTGGCGTGGAATTTAAGAATGAAGTCCTTTTACTGGCCAAGCTTCAGCACCGAAATTTAGTTAGGCTACTTGGTTTTAGTTTGGACGGGAAAGAAAAGCTACTTGTTTATGAATTTGTTCCAAATAAAAGCCTTGATTACTTCATATTTGGTAAATATTAGCATGCATTAGTCATTTGTTGTATTACTTCAGTTTTGGTTCATGACAAAAACAGCCAACTACACTAACATAACTCTAAAACTCATATGGCTTTGACACACATACAGATCCAACGAAGAAAGCACAACTGGATTGGGATAGACGATTCAAAATCATTCGAGGTATTGCTCGAGGTCTTCTTTATCTTCACGAGGATTCACGATTGCGCATTATACATCGTGATCTCAAAGCAAGCAATGTTCTCTTAGATGAAGAGATGATTCCTAAAATATCAGATTTTGGTATGGCAAGACTAATTGTTGCAGGTCAAACACAAGAAAATACAAGTAGAGTTGTTGGAACCTAGTAAGTATTATAACATGCTAGAGCTTCCTAATTGCCATGAGAGCGTAATTTGAATCAAGTATCAACTTTTTTTACATTATTACTTAGTCAAGTATTCATAATTTACTCAAAGAGTTTAACGTTTGATTAATAGTTAAGATCATTTAAAAATATTTGACGTTTGAGTGATAGCATACATTACTTTTACACTAGTATGAAATTAAAATTAAAACATTAATATCAATGGATGTACGAGTAAAATGGAAATAGTGAAAAATTACTACCGTAAAGAATCATAACATGCTTTACTAATTAAGCCTGTCCATATTGGCATGTAGTGGATATATGGCACCAGAATATATAATGCATGGACAATTTTCAATAAAATCAGATGTCTTCAGTTTTGGTGTACTAGTTCTTGAGATTGTAAGTGGCCAAAAAAACCATGGTATTCGTCATGGGGAGAATGTGGAAGATCTACAAAATTTTGTAAGTCTTCCTTTTTTTCAATACTATTTTTCCTTTCCAATTAAATGTATGAATTAAAAGATTGTGGCCTCCTAAATATTAAAATGAGAAAATGGAATTTGGTGATCTACTATTATCTGGTTAATCAATTGCAATTGAGCAAATTCTTGCAGGCATGGAGAAGCTGGCAAGAGGGGACAGTTGCAAATATTATAGATCCAATATTAAACAATAGTTCGCAAAAGGAAATGATAAGATGCATCCACATTGGTTTACTTTGTGTTCAAGAAAATCTAGCCAACAGACCAACCATGGCTAACGTTGCACTCATGCTAAATAGTTGTTCTATCACTCTCCCAGTGCCTACAAAACCTGCTTTTGTTATGGATAGTGCAGCTACAAGCCTTCCAAACATGTCATGGGAAGTTAATTCAGGGACAACACGATCGAATCAGTCCACAACCAAATCAGCTCACGACTCAGTAAGTGAGGCTTCAATTTCTGAGCTATACCCTCGCTAGATTCTGGTCATAGTTAGGGGTGATAAATGCATTTGTCATCAATGTTATTAATACAATGTTTTGGAACTTGTAATTTATTTGTGCAAAGTATGGTACTTAAATAGACCATAGAACATAACTGTTTCAGTCAACTAAGACAGAAGCATGCAATATAAATGAATGGTGTATTGGTCTTAAAGTGTATGGTTTGGTTATTATGCTATCCGTGCTGCTTGGTGTTGCTTCCACAGCTACAACGAAAAGCAGCTTCAATGGAAACAAATATTTCTTCTAATGGCAATAAAAATGGCCCTAAAATGTTTTACTAGCAATTATATATTGGTTGGCGTGGACGTGGGTGGTGTATCTTGGTCACACTCTCAGAGAAGGGAACGGATCCAAGCAGATGCTCAGGGAACTAGTTTCTTAAGACTGTAATTCTGTTTTTTCTTTTCTTGTTTTTCCTCCACTTACCAAAAAAAAAAAAGATGTTGGTTGGCGTATATATGCAGTGTTACAATGGCCAGTAAAAATAATTTGATTAAATTATTCATTTAGTCTCTATAATTGCATAAATTTTATCTTTCAGTTTCATCTTGGTCTTTGTTGTTAAGAATAACTTGAAATTGACACGACTTTAATATGTGTTTTGCTTTATGTTTTAGTTTATATACTTATACTATGTTTATGTTTTGGTTCGTATAGTTGTTAAAATTTTACTATTTGATCCTTACATTTAAAAACCATTTGATGTAGCTATATACGTGTGCATTTTAAATGCTATCTTGGTCATTACTATTAAAAATAAATAAACTTAATATTATTAACAATGGATGAAGTGGTACTGCCATGGCATTGATGTGTCTTACATCATAAAATTACTTGTTTCAATCCCTGTAGAAGCAAATTTGTTTATGTTTTAGTCACTATCAACACCTTTCTTCTTTGTTATTCCTCTCCTTCTTCTCTGTTCCCCTGCTTGTTTTCTTATTTTATTTTTCATCATTAAAACTTCTTGCTCCTTTAATTTTTTGTGGGCTCTATTTCATTTAAAAAAATTTCCTCCTTTTATTTATTCCCTATCAACTTATTCTCATTGATGCTAAAACAATTTTGTGTTAGTCTTGATGCGGATAATGTTTCTTTGACAAACACTCCCACTATCGAGAAGGTTAAGCATGTTGTATTTAGCACCAGTAATGATGGTGCTCTTGGGCCTAACGAATTTTGTGGTTGCTTTTATCAAAGTTTTGGGATATCACTGCAAATGATATATTTCACTATATGCTTCAATTCTTTTCACAATGTTGGAACCTAGTAAGTATTAGAATACGTTAGAGCGTACTAATTGCCATGACAACTTAATTTGAATCAACTATCAACTATTATATTTAACATTTTTACTTGGCCAAATATTGATAATTTATTCGAAGAGTCAAGCATTTGATTAAGTGTTATTGTGCATGTTTAGTCTAGCGTCCTTATGTGATTTTTCATGTCTCGATGAAAACAGTTGATTATAGCTTTTGCATTATGTCAGTATTTGATATGATTTATTCCATGCACATATTTCGAAACACAAGAGAAACATTAACATTATTTAAAATATTAGATGACTGAGTGATAGCATTAATTACTTCTACATTAGTATGAAATTAAAATTATAACATCATTATCAATATCAATTGTCGTATGTGGCAATTGAAATAGTGAAGATTTATTACCATGAAGAGTAATAACATGGTTTCCTAATTAAGCTTGTCCGTCTTGGCATGTAGCGGATATATGGCACCTGAATATGTAATGCATGGACATTCTTCTGTGAAATCAGATGTCTTTAGTTTTGGTGTTCTGGTTCTTGAGATTATAAGTGGTAAAAGAATTCAAGGTATTTGTCATGAGGAAAATGGAGAAAATCTATTCAGCTTCGTAAGTATATCTTCTCTAAATATTATTTTGCCCTTGCAAGTATTATGTGCTCCTAAGTATTAATGAAGAAACAGAATTTGGTAATCTACTAATATCTGATTATTTGCAATTGTGCAAATTCTCAGGCATGGAGAAACTGGCAAGAGGGGACAGTTACAAATATTACAGATCCATCACTAAACAATAAATTCACAAAATGAAATGATAAGATGCATCCATATTGGTTTACTCTGTGTTCAAGAAAATTTGGTCAACAGACCAACCATGGCTATGGTTGCACTCATGCTTAATAGCAATTCTACCACTCTCCCAGTGCCCTCAAAACCTGCATTTTCTATGGATAGTGCAACTAGAAGCCTTCCAAACATGTCATGGGAAGTTAATTCAGGTGCAATACCAGCACACAAGTCGGTTAATGAGGCTTCAATTAGTGAGCTATACACTCGGTAGATTCTGGTGACAAGGGTTATATGTTCATTTATCATCAATGTTTTAATAAAATGTTTTGGAACTATTGTGATTTGTCATTGCAAAGTCTTGTACTTAAATAGACTATAGAACCTGTTTGTTTCAGCTAAGATAAGAACATGTAATATCCTAAAGTTCTATAGGTCTTTAATTGTATGTATGGTTTGGTTTATTATGTTATCTATCAATGCTGATTGTGCTTGGTGCTCTGTCCATGCTGATGTAATTCTGATATTCAAAAATATGGTGTCTCGTCCATGTTGCATTTATTTTGTATAAATTAGTTTAACACTACAAAGTAATTTGTTTACTGGAAACCACTTTCTTACGCCATTTTAGTCGCCTGAACCATAAATCAGTGCTTAAACTCTAGCATTTGATAGCTTAAATGACAAGAATTGACATTAGTAACAATTGAAAGAAAAAAAAAAATCTCTTTGAATAGTATGTATACCTTACAAGTTACAATCATGGTTTGAAATTAAATCTTAATCACCTATAAATTTTCTATTTGACTTAGCTCATTGTTTGAAGAAGTCGACTACATGCATCAAATAACTTCTTCAGTTAAAATATCAAATTTTTAGAAATATTATCTCACTTTTTAAATTTTTTAATAAAAATAATTATTAACATTCTTTTGTAACTAATAAAAAATAACGTGTAAAAAGTATGAAAATTACATAATTTATTTTTAAATATGATTATAAAATAGTCTTACAAAACTTAATATCAGAAATAATTATTGTATATTTTACACTTGTTAAGACTTAATTGTTACTAATTTACGGATTCATTAAGTAAAATTAATCTTTATCACATTTAAGTGGTTGATTATAAGCTAAAATATAATTGTACATTAAAAATAGTGATTTATTACAATTATTTCAATTATATAAAATAAGTATTTATTTTGCTGGGGCTAATATATTCATTTCTTAAAAAAATTAAAAATATAAATAGAGAAAAGAAAAAAGAAAAACAAGATAATTTAAAAATAAAATCCCATTTTCTTAGGCGGTTGAAAATGGCTGGTCCCAAAAGTGGCGACAGACACAGGGTTCTAAAGTGTAGCATAGCATAATAGCATAACTGAGAAGGCAAGAGAGGAAGGAAGGAAGGAGTGAGTAGTAGATCCAATCGTGTGCGGCAATGCCTCACCGTAACAACCCTGCACCTCTCCCCCTCGTCGTGACCCTAAACTGCGTCGAGGATTGTTCCCTCGAATTCGAATCCCTGGCCGGCGTCGCCACCGTCGAGCATGTTCCCCTCAGCCGCCTCTCCGATGGCAAGATCGAGTCCGCCGCCGCCGTGCTCCTCCACTCCCTCGCCTACCTCCCTCGCGCCGCCCAGCGCCGCCTCCGCTCCTACCACCTCATCCTCTGCCTCGGCTCCGCCGACCGCGCTGTCGACTCCGCCCTCGCCGCCGACCTCGGCCTCCGCCTCGTCCACGTCGACAACTCGCGCGCCGAGGAGATCGCGGACACTGTCATGGCGCTCTTCCTCGGCCTCCTCCGCCGTACGCACCTCCTCTCCCGCCACGCGCTCTCCGCCTCCGGCTGGCTCGGCTCCATCCAGCCGCTCTGCCGCGGCATGCGCCGCTGCCGCGGCCTCGTTCTCGGCATCGTCGGAATCTCCGCTTCCGCTAGGTCTTTGGCCACTCGCAGCTTGGCCTTCAAAATGAGCGTGCTCTATTTCGATGCTCGCGCGGTACCTTCTTATTCTTCTTCGATCAGTTTGTTTAATTGATTGAAAAACCTTTTTCTGCTGAAATTTTAAGTAGTCATTGATGTTTCTATGCTTTAATCTTGTGATTAGCATGTCAACTGTTTGCGAGACTTGGTGGTTAGATGTGATTATTGTAGCATTGTTGCATGATTCTGAAGGATTTTTGTGGAATTGCAACTTGTGTTTAACGGTTTGGATTTCATGAGTAGCATGTGTAGTAACAGTATAGTAACCGTATTGAAGTATAACAAGAAACCAGACAAAGAAAGTGGAACTACTAGAATTAGAATAGAAATGCTATTTCGTATGAAATCATTTGTACGGGAAAATGACGAATGTTCTTTGACCATTGCCATTGGCGCATGACTGTACACTGCTAGTTGAGAACGAGTTTCAGTTTTTGACAGAATTAGCATGTATGAATTTGTTGGTTTTGATCCGTACAAACAAGCATTTCTGTTACTGGAATAGTGTAGTCTGTATTAGTTATTTAAAATATTAGGGAGTACTATTGAGAACTAGCAAATTCTTAATACTAAAAGCTTGCATTGGCATTAAGGTAACATGAATTTGTTGATTTCTTTTCATACAAACAACCATTTTTGTTATTCGAGTAGTGTAGTCTGTATTACTGTATTAGGAACTGCTGTTGGGAACTAGCAAATTCTTGATACTGAAAACTTGCATTAAGCTCAAGAAGGAAAAGGACAGTCTTGAGAGAGAAGACAGGAGGAAACAGGAATGTACTCAATGCATCATCATTCACCTCCTCTCTTTGTATAGTCAGTTACATTATATGTATCGTTTACATTTTGCCTCTCCCATACAAAATTCTTCAGCATAGCATTTGGTGCCTTCTAATGTACAAAACTTCTACTCCCCATTGCTGTCCCTATCCTGGCCCACTTGATCCCATGTTATTCTAATGTTGCTTTTGTCTTAATTATCTTGCCCTTCCTTTCCTTATTTACCTCAGTCGGCATATTCCAGCATGTTGTTGCTTTTGTCTGTAAATTCTCTTTTCAGGTAAATCTATGAGAATAAGATACTGTGTTCTAACATGAGAATTTGGTGTGTTTGGTTCAACTTATTTTAATGAAATAATTGATTAATTCTCCCAAATTTGGCAGTTTCTTGAGAGCTTTAAAGAAATAATAGCTTATTTTGGCAGTTTTTTTGAAAACAGTTTATTATTTCCCCCAAATTTAAGCTAAATTGTTGGTGGAAATTCCTAACGTGTTTTTATTATAACCCAATTGAAATGGTAATTAGTATTTCTTTGTTCGAATGTTGTGATCAACATGTTAATGTTAATTGTGAGAATTGATGACCATTATCCCTAAGGATATTTTTAAAAAAAAGATATGAAGTAGTAGTTACTAGTTAGTACATTTGTAGTTTGTGTTTGATGATTAACATTTAATTGGAGAATGAATTGACTAGTTGGTATAAATCCTTAGTAAATATATGAGACTAAGATACTCTGTTCAAACATGGGGCTTGAATTTTGTTTGGTTGGTAAATTGTGTAGTGTAACTAATTAACTATTAACTACATATGCTATTTCTTAATTTTGATGAGATACAGATCCAACTTTTGTTAATGGGGATTGAGCCTTCATATTTCTTCAAACAATTATGAAATGCTGTCTTTATTTTGGCTTTTTTTGTGCCTTAAGGTTTTTGTTTCCCTAACGAACATGCACAGGCATACATGTACACAATCAATTGAGTACCAGTAGCTTAAGTGAAAGGGGATTACAGAAGATAAGGCCTGGTTGTTCTATTTTTCTACTTTTGTTAGGAACCAAGAATTGAAATGAAAAAGAAAAGAAAGAATTTTATTGACTAGTAAGAAAAGAACAGAAAATATGAGAGAAAACTCTCCACCAAGGGTTTCCCTTTCACAAAGGATTTCTCCTATCACAAAGAGCTAATGCTCAATCTACAAATGACAAGATCTCCCTCTCTCCTATCCTTGTTCCCCTATTTATATCTAATAAACCCCTCTAACTAACTAATCAATATCCTAACGGAAGTAACTAACTCCCCCTTCCTCATAGTCCCAACAATACCACCCCTCCTGAAACACAACCTTGTTCTCAAAGTTGATAACAACCAATTGATAACATAAAGATTTCATGTAATTGTTTCCCCAAAATCTACTCACCAGTACCATCTTCATCCCAATTTGCATATTTTGAAAAATGACTTTCGTCAACTGAATCACATTGTAGCCATTCATTGATTTTCCCTTGTTTGCAATGTGTTGGGCCAAATGTGCTCTTGACTGGGACCAATGCGATTTGACCTTAACTTGAGTTGGGTGAGTGTTGTATGAGGCACTCTGTTGGAGTTCGAAACAAAGATCCAATTCGAGCTCATTGGAGGTTTCCAACTTTAGACATTGGGCGGTCTTTGATGGGAGACTCTTCAACAACTAGCTTTGCATCTCGAGTGCCTTTGATAGAAATGTCTACCTCTGATGATTTTCTGTTTGGTGGTTCCAAGAATGATGATGGGCTGACTGACTCTTCCTCAAAGAAAACAAGATCCTTCTTTGGCTTCAAGGATTCTGATGATCTCCCTATTTTGCTCCTTCAACACTTCATTGTATTGTTCTGTTTCCAATGCTTGATGTAACACAAACAAGGTGATCCTCTCTTGTTTCTCCCTCTGTGCAACCCCCAAAGGTGGCTAACTGCACCTTTCTTGTCCAAGAATGAACCTCTGTATTATCGCAGCATTCTGACCCACTCCCTTCCATGGTCTTCTTGACCTGCTTGGTTGAATGGGCATTGATCTCCTCTTGAATGCTTTGTTTATTTGTAATCTTGTCTTCCAATATGATGTCTTGTTCCTGCATCCACCTTTCCAACCACAACTTGATCTTTTTTATTGCCTCAGTCTTTTTGATGTGAGAGGGATGCGTCTCCATCCTTTCCTCATCTTTCACCCTTTTCTTTTCAAGAATGATTTCTTGACTCTTCAGTATCTTGTGCAGTTTATGCTTTAACTATGTAATGCTGGTCTTGTAAGAAAGATGTTGCAACCCATGCAAATTGGCTGCCTCTCTCACAAACACCTTCTTCAATGACCCGTTGAGTTCTTGTTTGACTTCTTGATTCTTCACCAACTGTTGCAGCATTTGCTTAAGCTCGGATTCATTGTTTGTCCTCTCTTTTAAGCACACTGTGGAAGTCTCCATTTATTCGATGTGGGTTTCCATTTTAGTTTGCTCTTCTGGCTTCAAGATACTCAATCTTTCAAAGATGTGGTTACCATAGCAATCTCTGAATTTTTTTTATCAAAGCTGTGGAAATGACTTCCAATCTGAATCTAGGTTCTTTTGGCTCCAAATGTAGAATCAATGTGTCGCAGCACCCTCCATGCTCATGAATGCATATTGCAACTTATGGAATGAAGGAATTTCTTGTACCTCAAAGAATTTTTCAGCCCTAGCAATCCAACCAATTGGGTCTGTCCCCATGAACGCTGAAAGCTCCACCTTCTTAGCCCAAATTTGAGCTTCCTCCATCTCTAACACTAGCTCTCCCTCGAAGATCCAGCAGGTCAGACCAATTGTTAGGAACCAAGAATTGAAATGAGAAAGAAAAGAAAGGTGAAAATACCATATATAATGAAAAAATCTAAATACTAGGAATAGAAATAGGTCCCTAAATGACCACTCAGTGATAAAGGAGGTAGGGGTGCAGAGACAACCAGGAGGTTTACCTAGAAGCAACCACCCTTGAAAGAGTGCGTAATAGCTCACTGATCAAGCACTTTTGCGCCGAAGATGAATGGGGTTTAGCGATCTGCCGAAGCTGTGGGATGTAAAAAAAATTATTGACTAGTAAGAAAAGAACAGAAAATAGGAGAAAAAAACTCTCCTCCAAGGATTTACCCTTCACAAAGAATTTCATCTTTCACAAAGAGCTAATGCTCAATCTACAAATGATAAGATCTCCCTCTCTCCTATCTTTCTTCCCCCATTTATATCTAGCTAACTAATAATATCCTAACTGAAGTAACTAACTCCCCCTTCCTCATAGTCCTAACAACTTCTGAATGTGTATTTCATAGTCTGCTTTTTTATTTGCATTTTCTTTTGTTTATTTGGAACATACTAATCCCAAACAGCTGACCGGATACTATATTTTTGGCTAATTTTGTCTTCAACTTTGCACTCACAGGGAAAAGGAAAAGTAAAGTTCCCTCCTGCAGCACGAAGAATGGATACTCTTAATGATTTATTAGCTGCAAGTGACCTTATATCACTCCATTGTGCTTTAACAAATGAAACAATGCAGATTATTAATGCTGAATGTCTTCAACATGTAAAGCCTGGTACTTACTTTTTCATATGTTTATATATTTCTTTGATCTTGTTAGTTATTTGTGGTTTTCATTGTCTCCACAAATTCATAATGTATCTGATGTTTTCATAGGAGCTTTTATTGTAAATACGGGCAGTAGTCAACTTTTGGATGATTGTGCTGTAAAGCAGCTCTTGATTGATGGAACCTTAGCTGGATGTGCTTTGGATGGGGCAGAAGGGCCTCAATGGATGGAAGCATGGGTACGGTAAATTTAGGTTTTGAATTCTTTAATTTACAAGGTATTTTGCAGGCAATCACAAATGTCTAAACTACTGATTCATTCACGAGTTACTGTTCCTTTCCTTTCTTACTTGAACTCAAATGTTTCAGAGGAAGTTTTACTTCTGTCAGAAGAACAAAACTATCCTCAAGGGTCTAACCATGTCTTCTTTTTTAAAAAAAATGGGGTGATGGCCAATTTTAAGCAGGACATGCATGGTGTTAAGTACATGTTTGCAGTTGTTATCCTTGTATTTGTGTGTGAAATAATCAAAGTCCTCATAGTAAACAACTCTGTCTGTGGAGGATACAGTGAGTGAAAGAAAGAGTATTAGAAATATTTCTAAAAGTCCAATCCACTAATCCAGATCATAATGGAAGATTCCCTTATTTTCATTCACAAGGGTAGAAGAAAAACTAAGATGGAAAACCAAAAAAAAAAAAGGAATTGACCATTTGAGTATTCCAAATCACATAAAAAATGATAGTAGGGGAATATAAATTAATCAATATATGTTGTATATAGGTATACATTGAATTGTGAATAGAGTGATTAAATAATTATCTTTTATACAACCGAATTTGGGCATCTGATGAAAGAAAATCAATTAAAAAGTAGGAAATTCGTCAGTATAGGAATCAATATCTAATGAATTCAATAGTTTTGCCATAGTTCTCAGCATAAATGGAAAAGAAAAAGCATCCTAATGAAATTTGTTTCTCCAAGAAAAAAAAGGGATATGGTGAAATTGGTAGCACTGTGGCCACCTGGAAAAAAATTGAAGAAAAAAATGATAGTAATTTGTTGAAATAACCAGACTAGACCAACCAGTTTGACAGTTGAACAAAGAACTGTTTCAAGGATTGATGGTATTACTGTCAATGATTGATAGCTATGGCCTTTGCACAAACCTACCTGATTAGGAAGATGAGGCACCTTTTCCACAATAATGGAATGCACACATTAGTATTCAATGACAAATTTAGTAAATAGGTTGTGGCATATTGACAAATGTAATGTAGGTATTGTTATGCCGACCCTAAAATGAGGGTTTTCTCAGAACTGGTTCTTGTGACCCAACCCATTTTTGTGCATGATCCGCTGCGCAAGAATCACATGATAAGGCTGCAATTAGCAATTCTTCCAATACAGAAGTGATTTGCACAATTTAGCAAACAATTCAAGGTCAAAAATGAATCCCATTACAACCTTCTGTATCAAATCAGTATATGAATCATACAGTTCATGCGATTCTAACCACACTGAAAATGATAATCAGGGTGAAAGGTTTCTTTACTAAAGTTTTACAAACCCACATTGTTACGTTTAAACTTGTCTTCAGCCCATTTCATCCAGTAGACTTGGGGTATGTTTGTATTCACGTTAGATTTCCATTGAATGCAAAAGCTACATTTTCTTCCAGTCATGTTCACTTCCTAGGAAAGTGGAAAATTGTCTTGGAAAGTGTGAATTGGGAAATGCAACGCATTCTCAAACAGACTGCTTTGGAATATGATTATTCTTTATCAAAGCAATAATGGGATGAATGGAAAAGCTGTATTTTAAAAATAAAATAGGTTTTGCAAAAGTTTGTTGACATAATGGAATTTGCGTTTATATTTTCCACTCACAATCATATATATATATATATATAGATATATATATATATATATATATATATATATATATAGATAGATAGATAGATAGATTATGTCTTTTAGTCTACAACAATGATAGTTTAACAAATAGATGATGCTAACATACTTTGTGTATGTCTGCATCAGGTGAAGGAGATGCCTAACGTGTTGATACTTCCCCAAAGTGCAGATTACAGTGAAGAGGTTTGGATGGAAATAAGGGAGAAAGCTATATCTATACTACAAACATTCTTCATTGATGGAATTATACCAAAGAATGCCATTTCAGATGTGGAAGAAGAGAGTGAGATTGACAATGAAAGTGAACTATCTGATCAGCAATACAACGAAAATGCTCTCCAGATTATTGTTAGAGAGCAAACAGATGATGTTCACGTAAGTCCTGACAATTCCCAAAAGAAAGTAAGTACTCAAATGAAAGAGTCTTCTTCCCAGCATCAGGTTTCAAGTTTGTCTCAGAGTACCTCTGCTAGATCCGAAGGAAGGCGCAGCAGGTCAGGTAAAAAGGCCAAAAAAAGGCATACCCGTCAGAAGTCCCAACAAAAACCTGAAGATCCTTCTGCACTGGAGAAAGAAGTCACGTATCAGAGAGATGATACTGCTATTAGTGGCACTGACCAAGCTTTGAGCTCTAGCTCTGAAGATTCACGAAGTAGAAAAACACCAATAGAATCTATGCAAGAACCCACTGGTGCTCAAGTCATAAAGTCAAGTATGAGACTTAGTGGAAACTGTACTGAACTATTGAAAGATGGATATATTATAGCTCTGTATGCAAGAGACCGGTCTGCACTTCATGTCTCAAGACAAAGAGTTAAAGGTGGAGGTTGGATCATGGATTCCATGTCAAATGTGTCAAAAATAGACCCTGCTGCACAGTTCCTCATCATCTTCAGAAGCAAGGTTCGTCTCAAAGGAACTTTGCGTTGTCCGAGGCACTTAATATAATTATATGCTAGCATGTGCTTCAAAATAGTAGTTTAGAATGGTGTAACCTGTATTTTTATCTCACGTGTGATGCAAATTAGCTGATATTTGAATGTTAATACATTTGCTTCAGGACACAATTGGATTGCGATCCCTTGCTGCTGGTGGAAAACTATTGCAGGTAAGTGCATTATAATGCTTGGAGTTTATCAATTTTATCATAGATTTCCTCTAGATTTGATTATTATCATATATGCTGATTCTTTTGCATGCTGTATTTCTATTTTTGAGTAGTATATTTTCAATGAAAGCTAAATATTTAGATATATGGCTAACTCTACTATGTTATATTACACTGTAAACACGATGCCCTTAATTTGGTTATAAACTGTCATTATGCAGATCAATAGAAGAATGGAGTTTGTATTTGCTAGTCATAGTTTTGATGTTTGGGAGAACTGGACTCTAGAAGGTTCCTTACAGGAATGCAGACTGGTGAACTGTAGAAACCCATCAGTAAGTTCTCTTTGTTATCTGTATGTAATTCTGTTGCAATCTATATTTGATACATATATGATATTTAGATGGGTTCCTCTGCAATCTGGTAATAGTTGCAAAACATTTTAGTTTAGTTGGCTGCATATGGTGTTTGGTTGAGGCTTTCCAAAATGGGTTATACCTTATAATTTTCCAGCACCATCTTTCTTAATTTTCCTCAAAGCTGTTCTCTTTGTATAAGAAACATTGTCAGAGAGATGTATAAGATTGCTTTTATTAAGGGCTTGTTTTGTTTCTTCGTTTGTCCTTTTGGTTGTTTTGATCATTGATTGACACGAAGAATTTTCAATTGTAAGTTTATCCACTATCTAGGTTTTTCCTGTGAACAGAAGTCATGTCCTTACAAGGCATTATATTCTAATAAACTATTAGGTTCCTTCATCAGTTTACACTATACATAACCTTAATTTGTGTTGCTTCATTGTGATATTATATCCACATGTTTGTCAGATAGCTATATATATATATATATATATATATATATATATATATATATATATATATATATATAACTTGATAATTTAGTATGTAAAATTTCTGCAAACTGATTGGTTTATCTCTCTACACAAATAATAGGCTGTTTTGGATGTTCGCGTTGAGATTTTGGCCACTGTAGGCGAAGATGGAGTTACTCGTTGGCTTGAATAGAGTGATTGTAGGTTTGTAATACTCAAAAAGGAGGAGCTTGTAAATCACTCCAGTCCCGTGACTTAATGATCTTTCAAATGTTTCTTTGTGAAAGATTGGAATGTATTCATAGTGTAGAGCATAATTTTTATTTTTTTATTTTTTTGCTTATTTTTCTTTATTATTCATTGAGGAACTTTCGTGAGATTTCATTGGAGTGATGAATTTGGTCCTCGTGTGATGATATTTTGGCTTTGCCGTGTAACCCCTATTATCAATCTTCTGAAAATCGAAGTATTGAAGCAAGGTAGTGATTGACTCAGTCTCATGGCTTAACTGTTTCTTTTTATATATAATTATAATTGTAATTATAAAATTATTTTTAATTAATATTATTAATTTTCACCAATATTTTAAATTTGTTGTGTTTTTCTTTAAATTTGCATGTTATTTAATTACCATTAAACTCAACATTTAGAAGTAATATATTAAATAAATTTAACTTGATACAAAATAGTGGGTAAAAGTATCCATTTAACATAAAAGCCAAGACAATCAAATTGAAAAGGAAAAAATGAGGTGTAAATGGGTTTGTTGACTAGTTTGATTTATTAAATGTTTGATTAATTTTATTTATTTAATGAAATAAATGAATTTAAGTTTAAGATTAATTTTAATTATTTAAATGAATCGAATTAAAGTTTGATATTTTGATATTAATAACTCGTGACTAATTTGTATATATCATAAAAAAATTAAAATTATATAAATCTCATTATATTATGCCACATCTTGAGCGCATTTATATTTGTAGGTTATTGTCTAATATTAAAATATTTTATTAAATACTAGTAATTGATAAATTTAAACAAAATTAAAAAAACAAATAATTATAAAATAGCTCGTCTTTTTCATATTCAAACTCGTTTACATAGCTACTTCTAACCAATGATGGGAATGGCACATGATATCTTGATCCAGAAGTGCTCTACTACAGTGAGATCAATCGTGGGGTTACCACATTGAATGGCTTGTGAACATTGAAATTTACATGATTAACAATTCCATTTATGTATACATTTATTGGGATCAAGCCATGTTCGTAATGTCGAAGAACATTCATATTCTAAAGTCCGGCAAAATTATCAATCGTTAAAATATGAGTTAATTTATTTACGGAAAGATTTTGTCTTTCATAGCTAGATCTAATACGTGGTAACCTATCTTACGAAGCAAAACAAAATCCCATGTCACCTTCTTTATTCCGAAATATCTAACTATGATATTCAATTCATGCCATAAAGGAATGTCATAAACTCAAATAGTATATTTTATGTGATACCTAAGTTTCAATTTCCTTTCTTAAAAGCTTTTCCATTCAAATAATTATGTTTGGAAAGTGTAACATGCCCTGACAAACAACCATATCTGATATCTTTCATGGATTCTCAACAAAACTAGCACTTCCAACCTAAATGGCTTTGTTCGGTAACTAGTAGTTGAGGATTTGCATGTAATTTAACCTTTCTTGACAACACATTGGAAATTTGGAATTCATCTAGCTAGCGGAAAGACTTTGCAGCCTTCTTGTATTGCTTAGAAAATCTCGTCTTAGGACAAAAACAAAAATCTCTATCCTATCTTATTTGTTCTTAATCCGACTATTCTTTAATATATATATATATATATATATATATATATATATATAATTTCTATTGTTGCTACCACTCCTCTTCAAAAGATAATTTCCTCATTTATAAGACATTAAAATAACAAAATTGTCTTACAAATCAAAGTTGATATTTGAAAAGTTAAAATGAACCACCTAAGAGATGTGTAATGTATCTCTTCTTTTTTTTCATAAACAACACACAAATCGTAACTAAATTATAGTAAACTGTTTTGGTCTGATTTTTAATAGATTTTTTGAACTCATTATTGACATACTTTATTAACTTAGCAAAACTTTCTTTATTTAGAAAAGATCGATAAACACTTATTGTTTGAAGTTGACATAGACCATGTTATTCTAAGCTGAAAAGTAGGTAGAGGCCAACTTTTAGGTCTCCGCAAAATTAATACAGCTACTCCCCATGAATTTAGTTTCAACAAATTCTATTATGATCCCTCCCTCTTGCCAAACCCAACTCCCTCGCCCCCCTCTCCGGAGAGAAAAGGACAAACAAACATGGATTCATATTCTATAAGGGTTATATATCATTTTCATAGTGGTGAAAGTCAACTTAAGATCTTTCAAGTTAATATTTATTACATATCATATTAATTGTAGTATCGATATACTTATTTCAAATACCATTTTTTTTTAAAAAAAACCTTGCATTTTATTCTATGATTACAAATAGATATTTGAGTTTAGTGATGTTTAAGATACTTTCTAGTTCCGTCAAAAAAATATACTTTCTAGTTAGTGACATCTTTCCCTAGAACATTTATTCTGCATCCAGTGAATCAAATTACTTGAATTAACTTTAAAAAAAATATTGCAATGCTCAGATAATTTTAAAAAAATGGGAAGTTTTGAATGAGGTCTGAATAAGGTCCCATATTCATAATATACATCCTGTTAATCTTTGACATTTTGAAATATCCTCACATTATAATTATTATTTGTTTCTTCTTTATTCTACTTTTGTTGTCTTTTCACCCAAAAAAAAAAAAATTCTACTTTTGTTTTTTTCTTCTTTATTCTTATTTTAACTGTATCTATATTTTCCATGCGTACATTGTATAATGGCTAGCTTTAAAAATAGATAAATCATTAAAAAAAATATAAATTTAGCTATTATCTAATAAAATATCAATTTACTTGATGAAAGATTACTTTATTGATTAGAATTTTTTATTTTTACAAAATTGTTTAGTTAATGAAATGTTATTTGATTAACATATTATAAATATCTTCTTGCGTTTAATAATGATTAAATATCCTCTTTTTGATCCAAGGAAGAGGGATAGTGATACTGATTGGGTGAAGGGGAAGGGTGATATTTTGCTGGTTCGAAGTATCAAATTCAAATTGCACCTTAAACATGATGTCTCCCTAACTCTACCATTCGAAATCGAGTTATGTAAGAGGTACAAACAATTTATATATATCCTCACTCTTCGTTGTAAAAATAATTAGTCGAGTTTATCATAGAAAGCTGCACTGAAAAAAATGCATATCGCATAAGGTTTTAAATCCATCATAACTGTTTGTGAGCCCCTTATTTTTGCGACAAAATAGTGTTTGTCACAAAATCCGTAGTTAATTAATTTAGGAATGCATTGTTTTATATTTAGTGACGGAATTGATTTCTCACTAACTTCCATTTTTCTAGTATTGTGTTAAGTTTAAAAACAGTTTCCAATCATAATTTCAATCACAGCTTTATTTTTTTTTTGGACTATTTGTTAATAATTAAATTGATTGTATTTGTCTATAATTTTCTACAATATCAAAAATTAAAACAAATTTACAATCACAATCGTGATTGTAATTAAATTCTTATTATATATGTTATTAACTATAAAGTGAAATATGTTGAAAACTCCAAAAATAGATACTATTATCTTTGTCCATATTGTTTTATGTATAAGATTTTGACACAAAAATTAAAAAATATAATTAATATTTTAGATTTTATAAAAAATATTATATATTTTCTATAAAAATAAATAGACTCCCTTTCATTTTTATTTTTTTTATTTTTCCACTCCATATAAGTAGTTAAATATATAATAAAAAATTAACATTTCATTGATATTATAAAATGACAAAAAGATAGAAAAAAAAAATTTTGTGGGAACATCTAATAAAATGGTACGGAAGAAAGCTTTTTTGAAAATTACCAACATCAAATAAATTGGAGAGAGAGAAAGAGGTAAAGGCTTCTTTATGGCTGAACCTCAAACGTTATTTTCTCAGCAAGAATAACAAAACAACCCACTCACTGTTGCCACATGTCTTACAATGTTTGTGTGTGTGTGTGTGTGTGTATATATAGTGAGAGAGAAAGGTCGGTTCCAACTTGTGGAAAAATGAAGTTAAAATCACTGCCTCTCGTTCCCACTCAAACTTAGCTAGCACAACACAAGCAACAAAACACAAACAAGCAAACAATAGTTCACAACTAAAGGAAGAGGTTGTTGAAGAGATACAGATACGTAGTGTTTGTGCTAGTGTTATTTATGGTGTCCCTCAACTTCAACCCAAACCCACCTCAAACTTTTCACTTCTTCGATCCCTTCAACATGGAGGATCAGAATAAGAAGGTCCGAAAACCTTACACCATTACCAAGTCCAGAGAGAACTGGACCGACCAGGAGCATGACAAGTTTGTCGAAGCTCTTCACTTGTATATCTTTCTTTTTATGATCCATTCAGTTTGGTGAAATTTCTTTTTGCTCTTAAGTTTCAATTTTTTTTATACAATTTAAGACTTGTTTCAGTGTTTGGATGTTGTGTTTGTGTTTTGTTGATCATGGTGACGGAATTTTGGGTTCTGAATTATGCAAGGATTTTGTGCTTGTGATTTTTGCTGCAGTGGAGACCCTTTTGGTTTTGGGTTGTGCTTTGGGTTCCTTTTTCAATTGGGGGGGGGGGGGGGGGGGGGGGGGGGGGGTCCAAAAATCGTTTCTTTTTTGTTGTTGTATGTTTTTGCTTATGGTTTTCACTTTGTGTTTCTCTCCTGACTGATTTCAGATTCGACCGTGACTGGAAGAAGATTGAAGCATTTGTAGGTTCAAAAACAGTTATCCAGGTAAATTTATACCAGTAAGAAGTGAGCGTGAAAATTGACAATTAGACATTTATTGGTTATTTTACATTTTTTTAAT
>PYAF01001061.1:1171189-1205450 GCA_007407185.1 Glycine tomentella
CAGCTCTTACTATATCCCAAGTTGCGCGGCCATTGCAATCTTCATCTGCTTTATCTGAATCATCACACATCTATAGGCCAGATTCATCATCTGTGGTTAGAACTCCAGTTAGCAGTGTGCCATTGCCATCTTGGGGTTATAATGTTACACCACCAGTCAGTCTTCCTCGAGTGACTAAAGGTTTTCTTTAGCCAGAACTCTATTTTTTTTTTTTAATTTTCAATTATGTATTTACCTTTCTGTATTTATTCTGACAAATTTAGATGTGTGGAAATTTTGTTAACATGAATTTTCATTTTTATGGTTAGATGATAAGGTGTTGATGAGTCAACAAGTCAATCCTTTCAGCAGTAGTAATGAGAGCACTCCTAGGGGTTGGCCAAGTAGCAAACAGACAGATCAGGGTGACCAAGGCAAGCCAATTATAGGTAGGAATGCTTTTCTTACTCAAATTTTAATTTGATAGAACCTTAAATTAACTGAAAAGTGTGAATAGTAAACATCTGATATTTATTTGGATTAGAACAAACTTTTATGAATATATATAGTTTTTAATTCCATATATTCATTTCTTTCTATAACTACAAGTACCTTATCTCTTTTTGGTTGTGCTATAGAGGCATTTTGGGTTTTACTTCAACTGAATTAATTAAAGCAACAGGAAAAGTTTATAGGAAAGTGGTACTGCCTGTTGAAGCTTTCTTTTCAAGGAAGTGAAAACAAATTAAAATAAAGTATATCTAAGTCCATTTGTTCATTTAAAAACAATTTTCCAAGACCATGCATAGCACAGCCAGAAACCCTTAGAAACAATCCATAAGGATGTAGAAAGAAACTAAATAAAAGAGCCATATAATAACTATCTGGACAGGGGACTAGAGGTAAAAATAGTAAAATTTCTGTATCACTTGCATGACATTGAATGAAATGCTCAAGTAAGAATTGGTTTAGGGTTGACGACTAAGGAGTTGGAACATTGCCCTCAGTATTTTTGATGTGTTGTTTGCACTTTGAGAAATGAGAGGGTCTGAGCAAGCTAGCATGCAAGATGCCTGGTTTTACACTGTTGATCATCTGTTTATTAGCATGCTCGTGATTCTTTTCATTCTTCTCTTGACAAATTTACCTGTCCTATTAAACAGTAATGCCAGATTTTGCACAAGTCTATAGCTTCATTGGCAGTGTATTTGATCCAAATGCAACTAATCATCTACAGAGGCTGAAACAGATGGACCCAATAAATGTGAAAACTGTAAGTGACCGCAACCTTATGTTCTTTGGCTCCATATCATTTTTTTTCTTCCTTTTTTTTTTTTATGGTAACTTGGTGAGTTTCCGAGGTTTGAGCTATCAGACTATACTTGATAGGGAAGTCTAATGTTTATGGCTTAAATTAAAAGGCCAATGTAGGGGATTTATATTTTTTTTCTTTCCCAGATATTGCTATTGATGAGAAACCTCTCCACCAATTTAAGGAGTCCTGAATTTGAGAATGAAGTAAGTTTTTTTTCCCTCACATAATGCATCTCTTCTCTTGGTAATTTTTTGACAAACAAAATTATTTATTGCATTTGGATGCCTGTTTCATATTTTGATCTGCTACTTCATTTATTATACATTATGATGCTGTTATGAGATGATATTTTCAATTGTATGTTTATGTTAATGCAATCAAAATATTGGTTTTTCAATCTTAATATTCTGATATTGGTAACTGCATAGAGTGCAAGGCTTAGGTCTGGGATTAGAGAACTTATTCTCTAACACTTCTTTATCCCAAATTGATCTTTGATTTTTTTATATTGCATGTTTTCTTTGCACAAAACAAAGTTCAATTTTGTTTTTTATATTTGCCGATAGTTTAAGAGTTGAATGTTGAACTATACAACATTAGTTAAGGCTGTCTGTCGATAATAAAATAAGAGCTTTCAGACCATTTCTGATATTGTATATTATATCTGACTTCAACATTCTGAAATTCATTTATAGCTGCTAGTTTGCACGTCCCTCAGCAGATAATGGATATTATTCCATTAAGAGAGCAATTCCTTAGCACCATGTCAAATAAATCACAGATGCTATTTTCACACATGCACATACATATGCAAAAGTAAGGGAAAGGTAGCTAGTCAGGCAATTAAATGGCAGATGAATTACTTAGTGTTTAATTAATGGATCTTACTTGAAGCAGTATTCATTAAACTATATTAAATACTTTTAATTCCAATTACTTAAAAAGTAAGTTTAAATGATTTTTGCACTTTCAAAATAATATTGTTTCCCTTTATTAACACATTATACTTTTGTTTCCTCAACTAGTGTCCTAAAGTGACCCAACAGCATTTTTTTTCAGCTGCATTTTATTCTCATGTTCTGTGCTAGGGTAGAAGAATGGAATAAAGAGTAGTAGTTAGGATTAGTTAGGGACTAAGGGTAGTTAGTTAGAAAAGACTCAACTAGATAAATAGGGGGTTAATAGTAGAAAAAGGAGGCATTCAAGAAATTGTATTTTGGAGAGAACCGAGCAAGAGAGTCTCTTTTTGACTTTTTTCCCTATTTAGAGTCCTTCTTTCAATAAAGTTGTTCCCTCCATTTTGCTATTTTTAATCAATTTTGCTACTTTCAGATTTGGTTTCATAACAAAGGAAGAGGTTAATGTTCAAAATTAGCATCGTTCTCCATGTTTTTGCCACAAGTATTCATTGTCCTATCATTTTGCTGAATAAAAATCTTGGCTTATTGCATTTGACTTTCCATGATATAACATCATAGTATCAATGATTCAATTTTCACCAAATATTCGGAATTAATGCAGAGAAGGATGCTGTCATTGTACTATGCTAACATGGAGATGGAAAAATCCAGCAGTCATCGAAGTCAACCCCTCACTGACAGATCAGAGAGTGCTGTCTTATCTGCTTAAGGTGTTACCAATGGTTTATGAGGAACATAGTTTTTAAGTATCTTCCAAAAACACAATAAGATTTCCTCTCAGCTACCACTAACTCCAAATGGTGAAATATGGGGCACAAGAGGGGAAAGGATTACAGGTTTTACTAACAGTTTGTAGGGTGCAGATACTTGCATGTGTGTATGCGTGCACGTGTACGTAGTTTACTGTCCTTTAGGCTTATGTGTGTATCTTATGAAGATGATTGTCATAGGAATGCAGGATAATGAGTCCAGAGTCCTGTTAAGGTAACGTGGAGGCTGTACTGTACAGAATATTGAGAGCGTCTGTGTGTAATGTTGTGATGTTTTTTTCTACAATTTAGTATACAAGAGCGGTGCTATGACTTAGGAGGTGCTACCTGTGTTGTATATAAACCAAAACCAATAAAGAGCATATATAAATTGTGATTATTTCATGCATGCACATGCACAATAGTTTTTTTTGTTGCAAATTATGAGATCAACAAATTAGAAGAGAGACACATCAATCACTAAAGAAGAAAAACATGTGCTTCAGGTTTATTATATACATGGTTATCAAATCTTCGAGTTTATTCGTTAACTCTTATGAATTTACAAGTCTATTTATCTTCTGGGAATTGACTCATGCGTAAACTCTCTTTTTAGTAGACTTTGGGATAGACTCTTGAATTTACCATCGAGTCAGCGAATTAGCAAGTAAAAAAACTAGACCAAAATGCAGGTCATTTTTTGTTATTTTTTGTGCGTTTAGGATTCAACATACCTCTATTTGATGTGTTGGTCTTAAATCGTAAAACTCTCACCTCTAACAACATCAAACCCTCGATAAGAATGCTCTATCACTATTATCACATCTGTAAGTTATTATCTAGTAGTGATGCATTACTAGACTTTGATTAAGTATTGTAAAATTTATTATTTACTATTTTACTTTTTTATGTTGTTGAAATGATTAATTGGTATGTTATTTATAGGTATTTTGTTATTATTTTCATATGAAGTAGAATTTTACAAGTCTACAAGTTGAGTTCACAAATCGAGTGTATGGAGTTCTCACTAGTTTACATATTCTCAAAGTTTGATAATCTTGATTATATATAATAGATATTGTTATACCTTTAATAAAAATTATTAGTATTGTTATATATTGCTAATCAAAAAATTGTTATATAAGTTGTATATCATCTTAATTATGACATTAAAATAGAGAGATATGTAATGCTAGAAAAAAATTATTTGAAAATTACTTAAAATTTTCCAACTATTGGCATAATACTGTTATTTTACTCTCATTGTCACAATGGTCATTCCACCACCCTAATATGCTTGCTTTATGATGCATTTCTTAGAAAATAGAACACTTATTAGTAATAAGATATTTACGAAGTTCCATAAGCTATATCTTTTTTGTCAAAAAAAACTCTCTTTTTTGTCTTGAATTCGTTTTTAGTAAAGTAACTTCGTTGTTTTCACTTTTTCAAAAGTTGAAATTTATGTGTATAAAGATTATAACTTTGTTTTCTTATGTAAAGACAATAATTACATTATTTTTTAGAAAGAAAAGGTATCAAGATACGAAAATAAGGTGAATTAACTGTAATTAAAATGTGCACCTAAATTAATCTCACCCACATATATTCTACATTAAAATGTAAGAAAAAATTATTATAAAGGTAAAACAAAAATGTTTTAAACGTGATGGAAAAACCATTATATAATTCAAGACTATCATGTTCTCAAATAATTTACTTGTGACAGTGAAATGTCATGAAGTTTCTTGTACATTGAAAAAATTGATTGCATATTATTAGTTAGGACTATAGATTCGTAGTAGTCTAATTTTTCCATAACATGGTGTATGCCACAGAATTAAGTATGATTGATTACTAAAGATTTCACAAGGTAATTTTAAAAAATTATTATGGTACAATTTTTTTTCTCAAATTAAATTCCTCCAATCACGCTTCATGTCATTGGCATGGACATAAATGTAACATGATGAAGAAGACGAATGGAGAGAAAAATCAATTTTGTATTGAAGAAAATTTCCAAGGTAAGGAAATTTTAAATTTTTAGCTTCTAAAAACCACCTTCCCTTTTCATTTTCCATCAACCAAAACAAAATCCATCATTATCCATTTATCCGTATAGTCTCTATTTTTCTTTCCTCTCGTGAGAATAAGCTAAAATGTGTCAGGGTCGGAACAGGCATCTTTTATGCCACAAAAACATAACCAGACATTCAGAACAGACGTTCCTGCTAATAAGCACTTTATGTTAACAAAAGAAGGCAGCAAAAATTTGAAATCCCAGCAAAATGCAAATTGATGAAAAATCATTAATTACAGAATAGCTATTTTTTTCAAAGGAAAGCATCATATGAAACCCATCTTCCATGTAGGAGGTACAGCGAAGCACAACAACATCAGGTGAATACAAACTAAGTATACACATCAACAATGACAATACACTATCTATACCCAAAACCCAAGTCTAGCTCTTGACCATACATCCCCTGGCTGTGACCTGAAGCATAAATTGGCTTTGGGTTTTTTGACCTCAGCTCCATCTCAAAAAGCCTCTGAAGTGCTTCTGGATGATTTCTTCCACCGCCAACATCAGTAGCTAATCAAATGGCCAAAAAGCATATCAGGAATTGAAAATAGATCAACAGACTAAAAATGAGGATGAAAGTTTGTGTCATGTGATCCAACAACAGTTGTGAAATGAGAAAATAATAATATCATATCAGGCATGACATCTTCTACCCAAGTGTACTAGATTACTAGTGTGTTTGAGTGTCACCGTGAGCAACCAAAAATAGTGGTGTCACCATGAAAAATCAGAAGCAATAAAATGTTGCTTTGAGTGTGAATGTGGAAAGAGAATTGTGGTGTCATTAATGCACTGCCACTCCAAACATAGCATACATGGCTTTGAATATTGTTAATTTGTTCAGAGTAGAAGCAACTGTGTAAACCAGAACAAAGCAAAACTAATAATTTGAACTGGTGGATGAGTGTGCTATCACTGTTATAGCTTCAATAATTATAATCATACAAAAGCAAGCACCATAGTATTGTGCATCAAATTTTTACCTTGTAATTGCATTCCAGGGCCACCAAAAGTAGGATGCTGGTGACCATTATATGGGAAGCCTTGACCTTGCATGGGGTTTGGTTCCTGCATGAAGTCAGTGATTGGATTGCTGGGATGAGGTGGCATATGTGCACCTCTTGGGAATCCACGTAATAAATGAGGTGAGGGAAGGTTTCCTTGCATATGCATCTGCCGTTGTAACATAGAATGATGAACAGGAGGATCAAACCCTGCTAGTCCACTGTTTGATTGATGGAAAGGAGGACAAAGCATATTTCCTGGAAATTGATGATTTGGTGGTGAGTCATGATGAACCATGCTCTCAGGAGTTGGAAGCTTCATATAAGAACTTATATGAGGAGGATGAGAATCCAGTTGGTTAAACATTGGACCACCATGATTCAACTGAGGGTGGATCTGAGGAGATCGTTGGACATTAAGATTCTGATATGGAATACCAGGTTCCCTCATATCATAAGGACCACGAGGGAATGCTAGACCTTCTTGATTTCTCATAACGAGTCGGTCATCTCTAAATGCAGAATTCAGAGCTGCCAGTTTTCTAGTAATGTCAACTGTTGTGTCTTGGGACAAATCTGTTTTAACTAAATTTCCAGCAGATAAAAAGTTTTGCAGAGGATCACTAACTGTAATCAAGCTATCTTCTTCTGGAAGGTGAACATCACGAGGCCCCTTGAAACCACTAGCTTTGGAAATTTCACTCTGAAGTAATGATGAATTACAATCTCCCTGAGAATCACCATACCCCAGCCACTGCTCTTCAAATCTATTAGATTTGGGTTGATTTGTTTGTTCTGATGGCAGGACACCACTTCCGTGCCTGTTCAGCGTAAGTTCACCTGTAGGAGGGTGAACATTGTCTGAGGTAGGGAAAGGAAACAAAAGAGCCTGTGAAACATCAGGCCCTGCAGATGCAACTGAACCCCTTTGAACAGAAAGGGGCGCTCCAATTGATTGAAGCTCCTTCATAAAAGCTGACCCAAAAAGTGTTTCCAGTGTCAATGTATTTGATGAATTAGAAACATCAACATTTGCTTCTCCAGGATTATCAAGAACATTGCCGGTTGTGACTCCTTCAGTATTAAGTGCCTTTTCTGAAGAATCTAGAATAGATGATAGTTCCATATCATTGTGTGAGGTTCCTTTCTGTAACAAAGAAAGGAGGTGCTGGGATGCATGATTATCAACAGGAGTCAACTGCTCAGCTTTTGCGTCAAAATCTTTGTCCTGAATGGGTCGTGGGCGTGATGAACCATTTTCACCAACTTGTGACAAAATTGACTGTTCTAAATCTTCACATGTAAGAACTGTGGGTAAAACCTCAGGCTTATCACTCTTGTACAATTGCTCAGAGTTGTCAATAGTAGTATGTGCTACATTTGATGTCATATGCTCACCAGTTGATTCAGGATTTAGGAAAGTAAAATTCGCTGCTATAGGCTGGGGTGTTTCTACATTAGAATTCTGCAACACTCCTTTTTCTCCACCACCGATCAGTGAGAGCAAGTCATTTGGCCTATGTGTCAAGTCATCCACTGGCTTCTTTTCTGCAGTAAGGTGGGTAGGGAATGAACAAAACAAGTTAAAATCAAGTCACAAAGCACAACTTGAAAAGCATAAAACATTGAAAGCTCTAAAGCCTTTTTTATAAGCATACCTTCTTCAACAAACCAATGAGCAAACTTGGAAGATTGGAAGGCGTGTGGACTCCATGTCTCATCTGCTTTCTGATCAGGCTGCTGTAAGAGCAAGAGCATAAATAATCAAATCCATAATAATGTTGCAGAATAAAAGCAGAAACAGAACACTTGTTCAAATCACAATATATATCGTCAAGTAGGTTAAATATCTGTTTTCACAAAGATATCTGCCAGTTGTGGTTTCTCTAGCTTTTATAACCCCAAGGACATGAGGCATAATTGAATGCAGACAATAAGTTCAGTTAACACTTTTTGACATTACTTAAAGGAAATTCCAATAAGTTCCAGAGTTACCTCAACAATACTAGTCGATTTGTCACTGTCTAGTGTTGAAGCATTACCAAAAAGCTTGTATAGGATAGAATTTGAATTATCTGGATTGAAAGCTGCCATGGCCTCCTTTCCTTTTACTTCAGCATTAAGTTGAATAAATTCATTGTCATCTGATGCTTCCAAGACTTCTGAAAGAGCAGATCTCTTCCTCAATTGATCACCCAGTCCAATTTTAATGTCGGCAATATCCAAAATTGATGGTAAATTTAAAATGTTTTCTTTCTCATGGTTAATTGAAATATTTAGATTTGTATTTTGAAGATTCTGTTGATCATTATCCACTTGTTTGGTTAATAATTTTCCTTCTTTATTGTCAGAATTTATACTGAATACATGGTTACCTCCAGTATCACCAGGCGCAGGTTGTCCAACCTATGCAAGCATCAGAATAAAAAATGTATTAAAAAAGAGCCAGCATAATGGCACATATTATAATATATTATAATAAAGCACACTTCATTTATTAGCTACATCGAATAAATAACATTATATGGTTTTAAAGGTTAACTTGGTTAAAATCTAGGGAGAAATTAGACTATTCTTCTCATTTTAAACTGAGTCCTCAAATTTTAGGTTTTCTGTCTTTATGGAGAGCAGTATGTCTGCAAGTAAGAAATAATGTAGTAGCAAAATCCAACAATATCCTCCATGTTGATTCAACATCCAATACGCAAAGAAGAGGGAAAGACCTAATCCAATTAAGGTAGAGACTCTAAATATAAACCTTTCTGTTATACAAAATTTGAATTTGACATTGGAGTTTGATACTTGGACATTAAATATTAGAGCAGAAGGTAGTTTCAAACAGTATATCACAATCTAGTCTCTTGTATCCTCTCTTACACCTGGGACACAGTCAAATTACAGGTACCATAAACCAGCTCCTTAATCTTGCACTCTTCCTTGATTAGAGGTTGCTCTATAAAAACCTCGAAATCTTTAATTTTTTAACTTATCATTAGACATGAAACCAAAATTCAAACAAGATGACATCAAAATCAAAACTAGCTGTGATATCAGGATCTAAGATTTTGTGTCTTGAAACTCCCAGCATTGAAGAAACTAGTGTCTTGAATAAAGCCACCATTCACTTTCAAACTATTTAAGTTTATAGGATGAAGATCACTCTTAAGACAGTTAGTATATTTTTTATAACCACATTCTATCCATCAGTTTGAAATGATAAAATCCTTTTGTGATTTCTATTCTAACAGTTTTATGCTTGCTGAGCAATTATGGTGAATTAAACTACAAAATTTCATCTATGATTCCCATCTCAAAATATCACATAGTATGGACTTAGTTCTCAAACTAGAAATATCAACTTGGCAACTTTCTATCATAACTATTAACACTAACAACTAAAATTCCCTATAAAGACATAACATTTATAAAAGATGATATCAAAAATTAAAAATTAGAAGTAAAACCAAGTTGAATTCCTAATTCAATAATCAAGAATTTAATCTTTTAGCTTAACATTTGAAAAATAACAGCTTTTAAGAATAACTAAGCTACAAAAGGCCACAACTAAGATGAGGATATCAAATGTTAACTAGTTACCTCTGTTGAATGAATATTAAGGGATGTCTTGGTTGCCAAATTGCGTTCCAACTTTGTACTTGCAAAACCAGGGGGTACAAGTGGTCTTGCTGCTGAAGGAGTCTGTGAAAGGGAAGAAGATTTCTCATCATTGCTTAAAGCTGATAGAGTCACATGAGGCTCCACAGACTCGTTGCTCCTATTAACTAGCCTTTTCTTATCTTCGTCAGCAAGTGAAGTTATGTCAAAATCGCCGTTATTCTTGTCTGGGTTCGACTTATGCTTTTCTTGGAAAGCTTTATGTTGTTCCTTTCTCATCGATTCAAAAGAAGCTGGCAAGAAAGTTGTCATCCATTTATTTAGCTAAAAGTCACTAAACATGAACTTAACAATGACCCTAATTACAAAGGTAAACAGAACTTCTAAAGCCATAAATAATGAGGACAGATACTGCAAACCACAATGACATCTGGAAAAGAACAGTTACCTCTTCTTTTTCTTTCTTCTTCAGCCCTGTCTTCGCTTGTACACTCCAAAGAACCAAATGTTTCATCGTTAAGAGAGTCATTAGTCTCCCGACGTGAGTGAGGTGCCTGGAAAGCATCCAAAGCAAAATAAAAAAAAATAAGGTACCAGACATTGAAGTTAATAAAATTACGGGTGTAAAAGATATAACAACTACAACTAACCTTATAAGGGCGAGGAGGATGATAAGGCTCATTAGACCGATTTAGCTGGTAGTTGTCATTAGCTCGAAATTTCGGGGCAGACAACCCAGAGGGTCGAGGAAAAGAACCACTACCCAGAAGCCCATCATGCTCAGGACCTTGCCAAGATCTACGCGGTTGATTGCCAAAACGTTTTCCAGAATCTGCAAATAGACACAAAATGACATAGATCAAAATAACCCTTTTTAAAGAAATTTCTACTTCAACACCCGTCACTAAGTTGTAGATAAATGGAAGAATGACATCCCAGTCCAAACAGTTTAATTTGTAGAGAATTAAGTACAGGAATATTCTTGCTGATCAAGGGTAAAAACCTGAATCCAATTCATATTGAGAATCACTGTCTTTATCAGACAGTCCTGAAGATCGAGTTTCCCATTTTCCATGTATTCCCCGTGAAAAGCTATCACCTCTGGTGGGAGGGGATGAACTATACTCATTGCGTCGACTAAAACTATGCATTGACAAACCACCTGTACTTCTCTGCCGATCTTGACAAGCATCTTCAAATTCACTGTTTTCCAAATAAAAAATAAAGGACAAAGATCACCAACAAAAACAAGGCATAACACTATAATGAAAATAAAAATGCAGCATTCCTGCATCAGTGCATTGAATTGCGTCCATTAGACCAGGTAGAAACAGATGATGCAGCATAACAATCTTTACCTTAAAAGTGATCGATCAAACCCACTAGGCAACTCTCTGCATATGTCCAATCCACTTAGCGATAACAAAAACTCCCTTGTGTATGAAATTTTTAACTTCCTGAACCACCATCAACAGATAAGTGTTACAACACGCGTCATATTTTGATTTTGATGGAAAACATGTATAACGAGCAAAAAGCTGATCAAAGAAGAAAGGATACTTTTGCAATCCTTGATCAGTTGCCTGATCCAACAAGCGCTGATCTTCACTTTCAAAGCTCATTTTGTTCTCTCCACTCAATAATTCCTCTCCACAAAGTTGATGAAAACAGCTCAATATTTCCAACCAACGAATAATGCAAAGTATCAACCACAAAGAGCACTAGTCAATAGTTATCATCACTTACATCATTCATAACACAACCTCCCCCTAATGAGAACCATAACCAAATACTCTTCTGCTTCAAACACCAAATACGGTTAAAATAAAAACCCTCAAATATTTTTATTCTAGTGCAAGCACGAGGTCAATTCCTGCTTTTCCATCACCCACTTCTACAATCTATGATATGGAAATCTTCAAAGCCAAGAAAACAAATAACCTAGAACCAATATACACGGCAAAACTCCACTCACTGATCCAAACTCAATCAACAAGACCAGCCATCCAAAACCCTCCCAAGCTTCCTCCTTTATGAAATATTCGCAATAACCATCACCTAAAAAGATGAAAAACCCCCTACTCTTCAATGAAATTCGCGAGATAGATATATACACTTCATCGCCCCAAAATCAGAACGCAAAATCACAGGGAAAAGAGACTCAATTCAAAAACTTTCGGAACACCCATGAAATTTTGCTACGAGGGAAAACGAAAGGGACCATAATCATTGAAGGGTTTGTGCCTAATCTAAAGCTCCACCATGAAATTAAGGAAAAGAAAAAACTAGGGTTTTGGATTTTTATAGAGGACCTATGTGGATCGAGGCTTATGGAGAAAATCGATCACCGAAACAGTGTGGAATCGAAATCTTGGGGAGATTTGGCAGTGATGGATTGCGAAGGAGGAAGGGGGAGGAAGCCAAAAAAGAAGGAGATTTGAAGTGAGAGAGAGAAAATTGTTACTATTGTGGTGTTATAATTATCTACGGCAAGCTATGGGATAGGAATGCTTTTTTTTCTCTACTATGATAAATAAATTAGTAATAATTAGAATTACTATCTTAATCTTACAAAAAATTGATTTTCTTAATAAATAAAAAAAATCTTACTTACAAAAACGTTATTTAATTCTTACTACTTTGCTAGAATTACATGAGTAAATAGTGTACCTAATTTACAGATTCTTACATTATTAAATCAAAAATATTTTATATAATAAATTTGTCAATTTTATGATAATTACTTTAATATTTTATTTTAATGAACATATTATTTGAGGTACAATTAAAAAAAATAAGATAGCTACGAGGATTTGTTTAGCACATGAAATGAGAATTGTATTTTCAAATGAGAATTTTTATTCTAATTTAAACAAAATTAAAATTAGTTCATAAATATATTTTTTATGTTTGAGTTAGAAAAAGAATTAGAATGCAAAAATTATAACTGTAAGTTAATTTCAATTTTATTTAACACTCTTAAATAAAAGTAATCATAGGTTAGATTATGTTAAGTTTGAGTAAAAAAAAATTATTTCAGCTAGTATGTGCAGGAACAATGATAACAATACTAGGATAAGAAAATGATGACCACAGTTAATAAGAATACAGAATGATGATAATTAAAAAAAAAAATAGAAATTGTAGTTATTAGTGATGACGATGAACTAAATGGTGACAACAACATAATAATAACAACTCCACCCAAAGGATGAGTGAAATTAATGGAGTTGGGTAAAGTCATAATACCAAGGGTATGTATGGAGGAGTGTCATATATTGTGAGGGAATTTTATTCACAACTAGGACACTTGCCAAGTCATTTTGGTTGAGCTCATGGCCACATGTCAAAGCATTGTCCAACATTACGGAAGAGTGCAATTCATATGTTTAGTGAGATTAATATCCTCTAAATGCAAGTTAAACTTCAATTTTATATGATACTCCTAAATGAAAGTAATCATATATGTTGAGTTTGAGTAAAAAATAATATTCCACAAATGTTGGCAACTACAATAATGAGACAAAAAAAGTGACAATGATAATTAATCGGAAAACAAAATGATGACAATTACAAACTTAGGTTTTGTTATAATTGGTGACAATGATAAGACAAAAATCGTAATAATTATAATAGTGATAACAGCAACAAAATAATAACTCTGCTAAAAGAATGGGTGAAATTAAATAGTGATTGAGTTGTGCAAAGTCACAATACCAAGACTATGTATGGAGGAGTGGTTAGAGACTATTAGGGCCAATTTATTCTAACATTTTGTTGCAACTTGGGCACTTGCACAATCATTTTGGCTAAGCTTTGGGTCATAAACGAAAGTTTCATCTTTTAAAGCGACTAGGCATGTCCAACATTATGATAAAGTCTAATTCATTGAGTGCAATGAGATTGATATCTTATAGATGTAAGTTAAAATTTCAATTTCATTTGACATTCATAAATGAAAGTAATTATATGTGGGATTATGTTGGGTTTGAGTAAGAAAATATATTCCATAAGGGTCGACAATAATGGGATGAAAAAGTAGCATTAAAAGTTAATGGAAACAAAATGATGACTATTATTGTAATAAGAAGTTGTCGTAATTGATGTCAATGATAGGATAACAATGATGACAATAATAATAATTAATGATAGCATGACAAAATAGTAACTCCACATGGGTGAAATTAAACAATGATGGAGTTGTGCAAAATCACAATACCAAAGCTATGTATGAAGGACTAGTTAAAGAATACGAGGTCCAACTTATTCTTGTCTTTTTCATGCAATTGGACACTTAAATCATTTTGGCTAACCCTTGGATCATATACCATAGCTTGATCCTTTAAAGGAATTAGGCTTATCTAACATTATGATACAGTCTAATTCATTGAGTGCAATGAGATTAATATCCTCTAGATGTAATACATTTACATTTCCTTTCACAAGATTTCAAGTACAAAGAGCCTTTGCCAACAAAGTGATTACATCTCCTGCAACTATGTATTTCATGAAGCAAACAAAACTATCAATGCCTTGACCAAGTGTAATACTTGTCATTTCTTGACCAATAACATAAACTTGATTTAAAAAAATTATAAGAAAAAATATTTAAATAATTATGCATGAAATTTGTTTGAAATTCATTGAAAACTTTGATGTAAATTGACAATTTACACTATGAAAGTAAATAAAAGTCAAAGAATTCAAGGAACTAATTGCTTTTATTTCTTATTAGTTTCAATTAATTTAATATTGTTGATTAAAATCATTTTATTTTATTCTAATATTTGATACTCGACAAAGTAGAAAAATTTATATGAGACCTTTAAAAATTATTTCTTATCCAAATTATTTTTTAGAATAAATTATAATTTTGATCCCCTTTAATTTTTATTTGAAATTTTAGTTCCTCTATTTTTTTTTGCAATTTTAGTTCTTAAATTTTATAAAATTTATAATTTTGATTTAATCCTCAATTTTGATTTAATTCGATAATTGACTAATGATGGTGCCAATATTGTGATTAGGTGAAAATTTTATTCACGTTAACCGATTAACTTAACAATTTTTTATTACCATATCATTAGTGCGGAGTATCCACCAATTTTAATGATGACTAATTTTCATCGGAAAAATTGACTAAACACCTTTAGTGGGTCTTCCCTCCCAATTACATTTTTTCATCCACAAGGCTCGAACTTGATACCTTGCTTAGGGGGACACAGTCTAGGACCACTCGAACCAACGACTTGTTTAAGTAAGATCTTTTGCTTTTATTTTGTGGTAAGCAAACTAAATATAGGAAAGAAATACACATAGAAGAAGCTTTAAAAAATGTTTTTCTTAAGATGTGTCTCCTTATTTAGGAAAAGAATTTGTTTAGATCATATGTATACAAACTTGGTAAACCAAATTATAATAGAGAAACCATTATGTGATACAAAAACTAATGATAATTTAATGTGATGTTAAAATATATCCATAATTGATTATACCAACAAAAGAAATCCCTAATCCATTGTTTTGGTGAAATCAATTTGCATAAATAAAATTTACAAAATTATTTGTTATATTTTAGTTATTCATCTCACTTTTATTATTATTTTTATGTAATGTTGATAACATATACCACTATATCAATTTGTGCAAATTTTTTAAATTTTTGCATGTCAATTCAATTCAAATATTTTTTTCAAAAGTCTCTCACACTTATTTGACTTACAAAAGGTTAAAATTTTGCACACAAAAAAAACACAAGTAATTAAGTTATAATTACAACACATTTCTAAAACACCAATCCATTATTTAGACCTCTAATTAGGTGTTTGTAGTTAATTTTTCATAAGGACAATTAAACATAAAGGTCCAATTAAAAAATAAATAATAGTTAAGAGACCCAATTAAAAGAAAAAAAATTCAAGAACCCGCAAAATAACTGAACCTAACATTTTTAGTATATTTTTTATCCATACAAAATTAAAATATAACATTGTTTAGTGTAAAGCTAGACTCCATATTCCATAGTAACATATTTCAATTTTATAAAAATTAAATTTGACATAAATAAAAAATGAACATTTTCTATTTTATAGGATTGAAAAATATATTTTAACTTTAATGAATTTATTTTTCAAAAAATTGACTTATATAAACAAAAGAATTAGATAACCAAAACAACACAATGATTTTCAAAGAATTTTTTTTCTTCCATTTCTTCTAAAAAAATGATAAAAAGGATATTCAGTCTCAATCATTTTGCCACTCCTTGTACATTCTTAGCTTCTTTGTATTTTTGTCCCTCGCGTAACCAAACACAACATCCCTTGTACACCTTTTGGTTGGCTAACATTCACTCTCATTCCAACTTTGTAAATAAGATTCAACACGAGGGGCACTTTACAACACTACCCTCTAAACCCCTTCGAATATTATCTCGATCCATCTCAGCTCAGAGTGTGAGCACCAAGAACCTACCATGGCTATCACTCCTTCGGTTCTACACTCATATGGGTCTTCTTTTTTCTCTTAATTTTCTTCTTCGTTGTTCACTCATGGAAACAAGTATCGGAATGCAGTGGTCTCTTAGAGCATCTTTAGTGCCAAATCTTGAGCTCAAGATTTGGTCTTTACTAGATCTTCCACTAAAGAATTTGGCAAGATCTCTAGCATGGAGAATGAAATTTTTTGCAAGATCCTTGAAGATCTGTACATTGATAAAATAAACAAATTTTTTACTCTCTCCCTAATAGAAAAATGTGGGAGGACTCAATAGACCAACAAAAGGAGATGAAGAAGAAGAAAACAAAACAAACAAACCAAAAATAGACATACCGACAAAGGGGGGTCGCGACGGAGTTCCAAAAGGGGGAAGGATGGGTAGTGGCGGTGAAAGAAGAAGAAAGAAGAAGCAACGTGTGATGGGGAGAGAGGGAGGAGAAAGATAAAAAATGCAACGTGTGATGAGGAAAGGGAGAGGAGAAAAAAGAAGAAGACAACAAGTGATGAAGAGAGAGAGAGAGAGGAGAAAAAACAAGAATGTGACACAGTGAATGTTCACTGTGTACACAATGATCGTTATTGTGTACACAGTGACCGTTGTCACTTGAAAAACGTGTGCACAATAACGTTTTTCATTTGGTGCAAAAAAATTTGTTGTTACACACATAAACATCCTATAAATTGGTTCAATACACACAAAAATTGTATATACAATTTTCATTCTTATTATTCATTTGTCAATCTTTATTCTTCAATCTCAATTTGAGTTAAATTTTATTTGTGCGAAATGGATTCAAATCAATTTGATTGGTAAACTTATATACAAAATTATCACATGCCTCTTTGATCCAAAATTCACAAAATCGTCCTCCTTTTCCCCCCCTCCTTTTATACCATCACCACCACCAAATTATTTTATATAAAACACTCAAACCTCTTCTACCATAAATTCTCAAAGTTCTCAAACATTTCCTTCAATACCACCAACACAATCCTAACATGGTTTCAAATGATGAAGTTGGTTCACAATTTCCACAATTTTCTATCCAAATTGGGCTAGAAGAGATCGCCGTTGAGAAAATAAGAGGGTCTTCTACAAAAATGAAGCCTCGAATCGTCTTTGCAATTGAAGAAGATATGCACCTCATTAGTTCATGGCTCAACATCTCAACCGATCCAATTGTTGGTGTTGGTCAAGGAAAAAAACGTTTTGGTTGAGAGTTACGAAAAATTATAATAAATTTCAAGGTGAAATCCGCGAAGAAGCTGTGAATCAACTGAAATCACGATGACAAAAAATTAATTTAGGTGTGCAAAAGTTCAAGGGTCATTACAAACAAGCGATATCATTGAAGAAAAGTGGTTGCACGGATAATGATGTCATGTTTCATGCATATGTCATTTGGAAGGAAGATGAAGGAAGCGATTTTGGTTTGGATCATGTTTGGAGACTTTTGAAAGATCAACTGAAATGGTTAGACCATTTTACTAAAAATTGCTCTAAAAGGACGAATATTTATGCATCTGGAGCATATTCATCGTCATGTAATCTAGAAACATCGGTTGAAGATGCTCAAGTTGACACACCATCTCCAATTGTCTGTCCAATGGGGCAAAATGCGGCCAAAAGGAAAAGAAATGGAAAAGGAGTAAGAACCTCTACCAATCTTATGGACTTGACTGGTGTGGAGGAAGCAATGAGGGAAAGAAATATTCTCAACGCCAAACTAGCCGTCTTAATGGAGAAAAAATTGAAAAATGAGTATTACCACATTCTAATGAAGGACACATTTACAATGTTCGAAGCTCAACTCGAAGACTATCAATCATTTTGTAAAATAATTAAGCGTAAACTAGCAATCTAGTATTAATTTGTTAGGTAGTTTTAATTTGTTGTAAAAATCTTTTAACTTGTATTTTTATGAGGCATGTTTGACTTGTATTTTTTTTTAATTTGTAATCGTATTTTAATTTGTTCATTTTTTTTATTTGTGAAACTTGACTATTATGAAACTAGTTGTTATAAAATTAGTCATTGTGAAACTAGCTGTTGCATAAATAGTCGTTATAAAACTAGTCATTGCATAAATAACCATTATAAAACTAGTCGTTGTATAATTTGCTATTTAATTGTTAAATTCTCATTCATTGTTGTACGTCTCCTTCAAACAATATTCTTCTTTCACTCGTTTATGCAATCTATCATTTATACAATGGATCAAAATAATGAATTTAATAGAGTTTGGAAACAAATTGTTTATGAAACACTTGACGATGATAGTGATGAACAAATCACGAGCTACTTACGTTCGATGCAACAAGGAGGCAACAATAGTCAACACAAAAGGCCTAGAATAGTCATTAATCGCAATCATGAAGATGAACATCTACGATTGACAAATGACTACTTCTCAGAAAATTCGGTTTACACAAAGACTCAATTCTGACATAGGTTCTGAATGCATTATTCATTCAAATTGTCAACGCTCTTGATAATCATGATGAGTATTTCCAAATAAGACATGATGTTGTTGGTAGAATAGGTCTCTCACCATTGTAGAAGTGCACTGCAACTATTCGTATACTGGCATATGGATCACCTACTGATTGTGTGGATGAGTACGTTAGAATTGGCAAATGCACTGCAACTCAATGCTTACAAAAATTTGTAAGGGGTGTCAATGAGATATTTGGACAAGAGTACTTGAGAAGACCCAACAACAATGACATCAATCATAAATTGGAGATGCACAAGGGTTTTCAGGTATGTTTGGTTCTATTGATTGCATGCATTGGTAGTGGAAAAACTATCTAGTTGCATGATAGGGCCAATATCGTAGACGTGATCATCGCAAGACCACAATAATACTAGAAGTTGTCGCTTCCCAAGACTTGTGGATTTGGCATGCGTATTTTGGAGTTGCAAGTTCAAAACAATGTTAAACCAATCGCCTGTGTTTGATGATTTTTTGTAAGGTCGAGTTCCTCCAGTATAATTTACAATTAATGGAACTCCATATAATATAGGGTACTATCTTACAGATGATATTTATCCTAATTCGGCCACATTTGTGAAGACCATATCAATGTCACAAGGTCCCAGAAAAAAATTATTTGCAAAATGTCAAGAAGCAGCGAGAAAGGATGTGGAACGAACATTTGATGTGCTTAAATCTCGATTTGCAATTATATTTGATTCATGGTGTGCTTGAAACATGGATATAATGTTGGCATGTTGCATTATATTATATAACATGATTGTCGAAAATGAACAACATTCATTATGTGATAATGTCGATATTGATTATGATCATGTAAATAATGACATTTTAAATGTTGAAGTATCTTATGATGCTCATCCGAACTTTGTTATATAGTTGCAAACAACACGCGTTATGTATATAAGAAGAATTCATCAACAACTTCAAACAAACTTGATGAAATATATTTGAGAGACTTGATGGAACATATTTGAGAATGTTATGGTCATAACAATAATAATATTTGATTTTTCTTTATTTTTTCATTTCTTATTTTATTAATTTTAATTATTTAATTAATTATATTTAATTTAATAGATATTTAAAAGTGATGTCATATAAACATACTAAAAATTATCTAAGATTCTAAAATAAGATATACTACTAATAAAAGAAAGAATGACTGATCTTCAATCAAAAGTAACTCTATAAAATTCATAAAATAATTATATAAGATCTCTATTTAAAATTTACCTTAATCTAAGCTTCTTCTTTTACCTTCTTTCTATTTATATTCCTTTTTAACCAAAAACAACATCTCTTGTACATCCTTTGGTCGGCTAAGATTCACTCTCATCCCACGCTGTTAAGCTTTGTAAATAAGATTCAACACGACGGGCACTTTACAACACTACCCTCTAAACCCCTTCAAACGCTATCTCTATCCATCTCAGCTCAGAGCGTGAGCACCGAACAACTACCATGGCTACCGCTCCTTCGCTTCTACACTCATCTGGGTCCTCTTTTTTCTCTCAATTTCGTGCCTTTCAATTCTCTTCTTCTTCTTCGCTGTTCCCTCATGGAAGCAGGCATGGGAATGCAGTGGTCTCTGTGAAGGCCTCTGCTTCTGGGGTTGTGTTGGTGGAGAAGTCTGAGGCCGAGAAGGCCAATAGGCTCAAAACAGCTTACAATGAGAAAATTATTCCCTTGCTCATGGAAGAGTTCTCTTACGTCAACAAACACCAGGTTTTACCAAATTTTGTAACTTTTGCTTAATGGTTTTTCTTAACACTGTTTGGCTGTGAAAGTTTGAATCTTTTTTGGTTTTGGGTTGGTGGGTTTTTTTTTTCAACTTTGGTGTAATAGTGAGGAGATGGAGATGAAGCATGATAAGTTGATTTGGTTTCACGGCTCAATTTCAGTTTTCTTTGGGTTTGATTAGGGGGGAGGGGGACTAATGATGTGTTTGAAACGCTGGAAAGAAGACTAAGGAGGAGAGAAAAGTTGAAATTTGAATTGAAGAGAAAATGGAAGTGAGGAAAATTTTGAATTTTTGTTTCTATAAGTTAGATTTTTTTTCTTCTTTCCATTTTCTCTTTAACTAAACAAAATAAAATACATTGTTATCCTTGTTTTCTTTCCTATCTTCCAAACATACCATAAGTTTTGATGTCAAATAGTGTTGAAGAAGAAATTGGGGTATGATCATTTGGTTTGCCTTCAATTTTTGCAATGTTGGGTTTTATCTTCCTTCATTTCAGGTGCCTAAAATTGAGAAGATTGTGGTGAACTGTGGTATTGGAGACGCTGCGCAAAATGCAAAGGGTTTGGACGCGGCAATAAGTGATCTAGCACTGATCACAGGGCAGAGACCTATTAAGACTCGGGCCAGGGCTTCTCTTGCCACCTTTAAGATCAGGGAAGGTCAACCGCTTGGGATTGCTGTGACACTAAGAGGAAATGTGAGCATTTAGTAGTATTCGATTTATATTGTTTAATGAGTATAGTTGATTGGCATGTGATGATTTACTGAATTTATTTATGCTTTTTCTTTTATGGCTCTGGACATTCTCCTATTGTAGATGATATTTAGAACAATGTGAGTATCATGATGTTACTGGCTTTTGGTAACGAGCTGCTACACTGCTGTTACATGGATTTATTATTTTCCTGATGGTGTGGCTGTTTTGCTGGTACTGTTAAATGCCTCGGTATAAGGAACTTTGACTAGTGCTGATATGCTGCTGGAAATTTATTCTGAAATGGGTTGCTACTATTTGTTAACTTGTCCATTATCTGCAGCTGGGGATCTTGTGTAAGCCTTTTGACATCCCTTGAGAGAAAGAGGAATAGAGTGAAGTATGAGTATTGGAATATAGTTCGATAGGATTTATATGATTATGAAAGGATTTCATTTCATTACGAAGGCATATTTGTTTAATCTGGTAAGTTAGTAGCAGTTCTGAACATTGATAAATGTGCCGCTGTTTGTTAACTTGTCCTTTATCTGTGGCTGGGAATCTTGTGTAAGCCTTTTGACATCCTTTAAGTGAAATATGAATAGAATGGAGTTTGAGAATTGGAATATAGTTCAATAGAGGGTTATATGATTATGAAAGGATTTCATTTCTTTACTAAGGCATATTCGTTTGACCTGGCAAGTTAGTAGCGGTAATAACCTGAGAATAACTAATGTATGGGAAATGCACGGATTCCATACTTGTCTAAAAGTAACCTAGAACGGAGTTGCTATTTAGGTTTGGAATATATGCTTTCATGTTGCAAATTAGCAATATTCGTTGTTGACATAATATGCTCTCCATCAATCAGACATTATCTTGTAACTGAAAATGTTTACTTAAAAAACATTATTCTCCTCCTATAAGAACAGTAGGTAACATTATTTCCTGTTATCCTGAACTTTAAAGTAAATTTTGGCCTTCTGTTTTATCTGTGTTTTATCAAGGTCAAAGTTGTTTTCTTTTGGATAGGCTACGCTAATCATTTGTGTGTAATTTTCAATGTTACTTTAATAAAGAGTGCTCTCATCAGGAATTTACTGAACTAGACTATCCACTTGTTTAGAAGCACGATTTACAACCCACAACAATTCACATCCCAGATGTGAAAATCTCAAAGACAACCGTTAGTAGTGTTATCGATGTGAAAAATCACGTCTCGGATTCATTTCCAAACATGCTACGGAGTTTCTGTCATGCAAAGGGTTTAGTGATATGTTGCAATATATATGTATGTGAATTTGATATCTGTTTGAAATTCTTTATTTAAAAACTGTAAGTACATCATTGAATACCAAATTCCAATTCTAATACTCTACTTTTTAGTAAGCTCTCATATTTTAGCAACCATCCAGTACCTGTTGTATTAGAACCACATACGTTAAACCATAACCTCCTGTGTTTTTATAAAGCTGAAATCCAATAACTGTTGTTTGATTTTTGACAGATGATGTACTCATTCCTAGACCGAGTTATCAACCTGGGACTTCCTAGGACAAGAGATTTCCAAGGTGTGAACCCCAACAGCTTTGATGGGCATGGGAACTACAGCATTGGCATTAAGGACCAGGGTGTGTTCCCAGAGATCAGAGCTGATGTTGTTGGTAAGCCTCGGGGAATGGATATCTGCATCGTGACGACAGCTAATACCGACCAAGAAGCACAGAAATTGTTAGCTCTTATGGGTATGCCCTTCAGAGAGGGAAGTGGTCCTGCCAGCACAATTCGGAAAAAGAAGCTTAAGTCTCATCATTTTGATGCAAAATCAAAGGGAAGAGGAAGGAAGTGATGTAGTTTTGATGCAAAATCATAGGATAAAAGGAAGTAAGGTTGGAACCAGAAGAGACTGTGTTGCATTCCTGGTTTCATTAAGATGTAATATTATTTTTGATTCTTGATGTAAGAGGCTTGGACATGCCATCAACTATATCGCTATGAGGTTATAGTGTGGTCGTGCAGATCATGCTTGCTAATTGATTTCCATTTATTTCCTGATTATTTGGTTCAGTTGACAATTATTTAAGTGTGTTTTTTATTCTTTTTCTGAAAAATACTGAGGTGACATGGATTGAGGATTCTTGGCACTCTTAAGTTATTCTATTAGTCTACAATTTGCAAATTTTCACTCGATTATGAAGTCAAATATCAAAGTCAACATTCCTAAATATACCATACTAATTAATAAGGTAAGAATATATTCGAAATTAGTCAAATTATAACAAATTGTCTTTGTATGATTTTCTTACAAGAAAATTATTATAAAATCAATAATTTTATTATTCATGATAATTTATTAATTCATGATAATTTATTATTTGATGACAGTATACTATGAGTGTATTTAAATTAAATTCTTAATGAAATTTGCCATTAGTTAAAAAAATTAATCCACAAAGGGGACGAAATTGTGGATGCTTCACTTTTTCCATTTTTGATTAAATTTAAACATGCACTATTCTTTAAAATTTAAAATGTCACAATAATAATTAAAGCAACAGATTTAAAATTCTGAATTTGATAATTATTTTAAATTTATTAAAAAATTACATTTAAATTGGTGTTATCAAAACTTGTTTGTACTAGTCAATTGAACTAGTTTGAAAAGAAATAAGTGATGTAAGCAAGAAGAATTAGACATGTTTGGTGTTATCAAAAATATGTTTATAATCCTTTTGGAAATGTCGTTTTGAGGACTGCTAACAATAATTCAAACATTAGTTTTTGGATAAGAAATGTTGTAAAACTAATATGATCAACCATTTTTTTATTAGCTTGAATGTATGTTTGGATTAAAGTTTAAAAAATCAAATTTAGGTTAAACTTAGTTTGTAAGTTGATTTTACAAGAGTAATCCAAATTTTTTTATACAAAAAGCCAATTTTCATACAAGATTTTAATGTGCAAACATACTCTCTGGAGAGTAATTAAGCATGTCACAAAAACTGATTTTACTTTCTAAACCCCTCAAATAGAAAATCAAACATAATGGTTAAATGGGTTCAAGTGAATGAGCGAAGGAATAAAACTACTATGATTTTTTTTTCCTTAAGATATAGCGTGATATTTTTTATAACTTTAAAAGTATGAATTTATAGATTATGATTTTTTAATTTTTTTAATGTACTAATACTATCAGAAATTCACTGATTCCAAGAATAACTTCTCCGTCACCGAATTGATAATTACATTTTTTATTTATAAAAATAGTAACAAAAATATTTCCAAAATTAACATACACCCAAAATTTTGAGTTGCGTCCCAAACATTGGGACCTAAACGGGTTTAAACAAATCCAATCTCTCAATATAAAAGCCAATGATCTCACTCTATTTCTGAATTCTTAGTTCTCACTCTTTGTCCTTGCGGTTCATCAGCGTGTGTCTCAACCATGGCGTTTCCCTACATGGAAGCCGTTGTCGGTGAGCTATCTTCTCTTTCTCTATTGCCCCTTATGCAATTTTTCCGCCTCTCGTATTTTCCACCCTCAAAAATCGTATCTTTCAGCTACTGGGTCATGTTATTGTAAATAAAGTTTCTATCTTTCTATTTTATTTTTTCTAATGAATATGCTAGTTTTTGAGTTTATCGCGTTAATTGAAAGTGCTGTGGTCATTCATTTGAGGATTTTGAGTCCCCTCCTCCCCCTTTTTACTTGCTCTAGCTTGCCATTGAACATCATACATTTTGTGTTCTTGTTGTATTGTGTATGGAGTTTTCTTTGAAAAATGTAAACCCCTTTGGTTTCTGACCATTTACCAGTGCAGGGAAGAGTAATGTTAATAGACAGGGTCTTTCTCTTTCTTTTTAGTTAATTATAACTTGAGAAGAAGAAACTTATAGTTATAACAGTAGAATTATATATTTATGTTGTGATCCATGTTGCTGACCTCACCTAAGGCTTTGTTGTTGTTGGGGGGTGGTGGTCATGGATGTGTTGTGGCCAGATGCGGGTGAAGCAGCATCTGAGATTTCACTGGTTGGAAATAATAGTCCACTTATTTGGTTGTATGTGGTGTAGATAACTTGGGAGTAGAAAACATGATTGTTCTTATGCCTATACCGTATGTTGTTAGGGGCATTTAAGATAGGTTTATTAATTGCTTGATCTTGTGTTGGTTCTTCATAATATCACATATTTATTAAAACATAGCTGGCTTGCCTCAATAACATGGTGTGTTTGGTAGTAAGAAGTATGAACAACTCTGTAAGTATGTCAAATTGGATGGATGTAATGGAACATGTTTGTCAGTGATTCATGATGTTACGCAGCTCTTTTATTGTGGAAACTTTTGTATGTTGCTGAAGTAGTAAATGGTTGTAACTTGTAACTAAGGGCAAATATATAAATTAGGGAGAAAAACAGACAACAACAACAAAGCCTTATCCCACTAGGGTTTGTTTTGATCTATATGTGGCAAACTATAGGCCTACCTACACAGGCAAAAGTGAAACTGATAAAATGAATATTACAAGGAGTAGCTGCTCAAATCTGAAACCCAAATCTAGATGCATGATGCATCTTAATACTCACTGCTGCTGGGATTCACTAGAAGATCCTGCAACCATTGGTCTAGTCCCTTCACTTATAACACTATTCCCCATGATTTTGTCTTTGCTGTGTCATTTGGTTTGACCCAGTTTTGACTGTCCAATATTGTTTTCTTATACTTTTTTTGTTGTATTCCACTGCTTAGCCCCTGAAAAATTGAAAATAAAATATAGGATCTAACTGTTTCATGTTTTCTTATGATCTATTTTCAGGGTTTATGATATTAATGTACATATTTGAAACTTACTTGGATGTGCGGCAACATAGGGCCCTCAAACTTCCTACTCTTCCAAAGACTTTAGAAGGAGTTATCAGCCAAGAGAAATTTGAGAAATCTAGAGCCTATAGTCTTGATAAAAGGTTTGTTCTTGAATTTATGTGAATTTCTTTCATTGGATGATGTTATCTTATTCTCAAGGTTGCTTCTGGTATTTCTTTTTCTTCATAATTGTGTATTTCTGTTATTGTATCTTGTTAGCATTTTTACAAATGCCTTTTTTTTTGTTCAGCCACTTTCATTTTGTTCACGAGTTTGTGACAATAGTGACAGACTCTACAATTTTGTACTTCGGGGTATTGCCCTGGTTTTGGAAGGTGAGATTTTGGTGTGGTATTTATGAAGTACAGACCCTTCTTTGCCAATTGTAAAATTGTTATTTGATGTCTATTGATTACAGAAATCAGGAGATTTTATGACAATAGCCGGTCTCAATGCTGAGAATGAAATACTGCATACCCTTGCCTTTTTAGCTGGGGTGATGATTTGGTCACAGGTATGTTTTTGACACTTTTTATTACTAGAGAATATAGTGATTTTTGGGTGTATTATGCATAATTGAGACCCCCATTTTTATTTACTCCATGTTCAACTTCACCAGGACCAACTTGGATGCTTTGTTATTTATTATTCTACTCTATCTCTTTTTGATATCCTGTGCTGAAGCATTACTTTTTGGAATATATATATATATTTTTATTACTTTTTGGGTTTTGGCAGATGATGGTAATGCTAGCTTTTTGTTGCTTCTGATAACTGTGTATTTGAATTATCATTCTTAATATCTACATTTTAATAAACTTTATTGTGTGACTACCTATTGTGCAGGTAACTGATTTGCCCTTTTCTCTGTACTCAACTTTTGTGATTGAGGCCCGTCATGGTTTTAACAAGGTTTGTATTCTTCCTTCAAATTCAACCATCTATCTATTATTTCATTCGTGTTTTTAGTTCACTCCTTTTAGTTTGGTTTGACATCTCATTTTGTAATATTGTTTTTCTGTTGTAAAATTCCTATTTGTGTATCCTACTATCCTTACGTTTTTATCTTCTATTATGCAGCAAACACCATGGTTATTCTTTAGGGACATGATTAAAGGAATTTTCCTTTCTGTAATAATTGGTCCACCTATTGTGGCTGCAATAATTGTAATAGTACAGGTAAAATCTTCTGCTATTTAAAATAACTAGCACTTTAAAACTTACCTTGATATTTGGATTTTCTAGCTGCTCTTGATTTAGAGTTATTTTTGGCTTTGATTTTCTATTTTAATGTTCATGTGAATTTTGGCAGAAAGGAGGTCCATACTTGGCCATCTATCTTTGGGCTTTTACATTTGGTCTTTCTATTGTGATGATGACCCTTTATCCAGTACTAATAGCTCCACTCTTCAATACGTTTACTCCAGTAAGAATTTCTTAACTTATAATATTTAAAAAAAAATTCATATACCATATTTGTTTATTTTAGTTTTGGAATAATTACATTGAATTCTTCCAAGGTTAGCATTAATTACACTTAGACTCTCCTCTTTTGGTTATGGGGCTGACAAGGAGGTTTCAGGAGAGGTCAAGTACTCAAGTTGGTAGAGGTTGGTGCAGGCAGTGGTGGTGTGGGGATGGGAGGATTTAGAGCTTGGCTTGGATGAGGAACAGTCCATCTTGGTTTTTTGGGAGAAGCATCCCAGAGGAAGGGCCCAATAGTCTTGTTTTGTGTTTTTAATTTTGAAAAAACTAGAAAAAAATTAAAAGTCATGTGTTTGTTTTTGTGTTAATGCTTTAACAGACCAATAACTGCTGGGTTAAAGCTGTAATCATAATTAGCAAATTAATGGAGTTGGGTTGGGTGGATGTAACCAAAGTTAGTGTAGTTGTAATTGGTGCAATTCGAAGGGGAGATCAATGTAATTTTTCCTGCTTTTTTTTTTGTTACACTTTAATTCTTTATCTTTGCACTCATGATATTATTGGTAACTAGCTTCCAGATGGTCAACTCAGGGAGAAAATCGAGAAACTTGCTTCCTCCCTCAACTATCCGTTAAAGAAACTATTTGTCGTTGATGGATCCACAAGATCAAGTCACAGCAATGTAAGGAATATTGATCTCCTGTAAATTCAAATCCAATACGGTTACACTTCATTCTACCATGCATATTTGAATCTCAAATAGATTAACTTTAACTTTATTTGTATTCTTCATTATTCCCCATCCTTTGAGATCCAGTAAATGTTGAGATGTCTTTTTTCCTCCAATATCTGCATGCATGCTGAGGGTACATTGTCTTGAAAAAACTCATGCAGATGACTTATTAGGGCTGCTGTTTATTTTTGTGTCTTATAATATTTAGTTGGATGTGATCACTCTTTCAAATTTGCACAACTTTTCTTTATTTGAAATTTCTTATGTCGTAAAAAAAGTATAGAAAATAGTCTTTCATATGTCATATTTTTATCTTCAATTTGTAAATTTGCTTGAAATAATTTATCTATATATATTGCAGGCCTATATGTATGGATTCTTCAAGAACAAGAGGATTGTTCTTTATGACACATTAATTCAACAGGTTAGGAATTACTAATAACTGTAGAAATTTATTTTGTCTTTCATTTTGTTATACATCTCTTGTGTTTTAGCCTTGTAGAAGAGCTTTATTTCTATAAAATTCATTATATTCTCTCAAGCTGCTTCATTTTAAAAAATAAATAAATCTTGAGTGAATCTTTGCAAATGTTTGTACTATTCTCCCTCTCCCTGCTTTCATTCAATGAGATGCTACCTGCATGTAAAATTTCTATTTTATAGGCTAGACTAGGGTTGGTTTGTATTCAAAGCTTATGTTCACATTGATTGAGGTGACTGAATTTGTTGTTCCACATTTAACTTTTACTGAATTAATGAATATCCCTTGTAATGGTTGCCTTGCCTATTACTTTCTGATATATTTTTATCATTTCATATATGTGCTGCTTCCCTTTAAAGTTTAAAATATTAGAGTGTGGGCCTATTTGGGTAAACTTCTCTAGAAGCAATTCTAAAAGAAGAAAAAAATGAGATGAGCTTTTCCATAAGCAAAAATAAGCTCTCCATTAATTTTTAGAAGTTCTCCAATATAACTTCTCTAAAAGATGAGATGACATCTACAAATTAGCTAATGGAAAATCTATTTTAGCTTATGGAGAAGCTCATTTCATTTTTTTCTTTTTACTTTCTTCTTCTAGAAGTGCTTCTAAAGAAACTTACACCTAAACAGGCCCTGGATGTATTATGTAGCAATAGGATCTAAAATTTCAATTTTTTTTATAACTTAAAACAACCATAAATGGCAAAACATGCATCAACCCAAGCTCTGATAACAATTGATGGAAATTAAGAAACAAATTGATGCACAATTATAGCATGTTTATAACTAATAACAATAAGAGGGTTAGAAAATGTGTACTTGAAGAGGAGATGAAATTAATCCTTATTATCTCAATTGAATCATGGATACCGAATGAGGGAGAATATATTAGTAGTTTATGGTGAGTGTCAGAGTGTCCATATCAAATACTAAATTTGAGAAATGTGGTTTAGTTATGAGTTATCCTTACTTATCAAATGATGTTATACAGTGCAAAGAGGATGAGGAAATTGTTGCTGTTATTGCCCATGAGTTGGGACACTGGAAGCTCAACCATACCGTGTACACGTTTGTTGCTATGCAGGTTTGTGTAATAGCATTCCTGAACTGAAAGGGAATACCAGATTGCTTCTATATATATTATTCATGATAATGGAATATTTGTGGTTTACTTTGTGAAGCCATTAAGCATGACATCATTGAGAACTTGTTACTGTTGCATTTGATGATGTAACTCTGTAAACAATGCCTCATAGTTATATCATCAAATGCATCTCTCATAGTTACATTCAATTATAATTAATGTTTAACGAAAAAGGCATTGCAATATTTGACTATGAAGTTATTTGTAATGCTTTGATATATTGTTGTAGATTCTTACAATTCTACAATTTGGAGGATATACACTGGTGCGAAATTCAACTGATCTGTATCGAAGCTTTGGGTTTGATACCCAGCCAGTCCTCATTGGGCTCATCATATTTCAGGTACATTTCAAAATATGGTCTTTCCATCTAATTTAAAAAATGTTTGCTTGATTTCTATTGGATGTGCATCTTGCTGCATGGGAATATTTGTGAGTTCTGCCTTGATGACTGGGTTGGTCATGGGTTTGGGTATGGAAACAACTATGCAAGGGTAAGGTTGCGTAAATGACCCTTCCCTGTACTTCGCATAGCAAGGAACCTTCGGGCACTAGGGTACATTAGTTTATTACGGGTCCATCCCTACTGTGGGCATTAGGTGAATTTAATGGTTTTGACTTCTATTCTCCTGTTCAATTGTTTTAATTTTAGAGCTTTGTATCTTTGCAATGGTCATTCAAACATCTCAAAATGTTCATGCAAGGGGCATAGTCTGTTGCACTATATATATTGATAGAACTGGACCAGAAAGATAGATGAAAGAGAGAATCTTTATTGAAAAAGATAGCAATTACAGCAGCTACAATGTCAGCAAAGAAGAGAACACAAAACTTTATTGATTTCTGGAGAATACTCCAGCTGATACAAAGTGAATTCGAGGTTCACCACCCTCCTATTACTTTTCTGCCTACCTTTCCTAAACTCCCTACACTTATTTATACTTTCCCTCCAATCTGATAACTAATAGTTAGTTGTAACTAACTATTAGTTATCCTAACAGATAACCAACTAACAGCTAACCTTCACGGGACCCTCCTAGAGTACACCTGTCTCCATCTTCTGTCTCTATCATATATCTACATAGAAAATGCTATGCTAGCATTGGAAACATCCAGGATTGGACTTTTGGGAACCATGTTTAGTTACTAACTTTTAAACTCATTTAGAATAAGAGAGGTCTATTTGACTTCTTTAAATTTGATCTTTGCTATTGGGTGCCTTAAAACACTACTTTCATGAAGTCACTATGAGTGATATTTAGGCTGTTTGCACAAGTCCAAAGTTTGAGCCTCCATGCCGTTATTCTTTTATAGTTCCATGGAGGATTTTATCTACAAAGCACTTAACATCCTTTCACCTGGATTTATTTGCAGCATACTGTAATCCCACTTCAACAATTGGTCAGCTTTGGTCTGAACCTTGTCAGCCGATCATTTGAATTTCAGGTTACTTTCCTTTTCTTCTCCTTTCATCTCTCTTTGTTGGAGTGAAGATGGATTCGTTGAAAATAGCAATGTATTCTGTTTACACATTATTCTGTCCATATACGTGGCCATTTTCACCTACCCTTTTTAACTCCAACTGAGACCAGCATAGACTTGATCTCCTATGTTTGTGCTGTGCGTCTCCTTTTGACTTTATGTTTGTCATCCTATGCAGGCTGATGGCTTTGCTAAGAAGCTTGGATATGCATCTGGACTACGCGGTGGTCTTGTGAAACTACAGGTGACATTTCATTATCTGTGCTTGCATACTATTATTTTCCTGGTTTGACATAGGCCTTATTTGAATAAATTTCACAGTAAATGCTTATATCAGAAGAAAATAAAAAGGTAAAATGAGATAAATTTCTTCCGCATGTTAAAATCAACCGATGTGTTTAAACTTTTGAAAGTTCTAAGACCTATTTTTTATTTTTTTTCTCCAGTAAGTGCTTGCTAAAAAGTTTGTCTAGTAGGGTCATAGTTTTATCTAACTACATCGATGCAAGTTTTGGCAAGACCACTGATAATTGGTTGCTCTGTGGATGTATTTTCAATTTTCACTTTTTATTCTTCCTAATGTTATTATGTGCGAGGAGATTTTGTTCCTGGTGATGGGAAGTAAAGTGCTTTATACCTGCATTTTCAGGAGGAGAATCTTTCAGCAATGAATACAGATCCTTGGTACTCTGCTTATCACTATTCTCATCCTCCCCTTGTTGAAAGATTGGCCGCGCTGGACGAACCAGATAAGAAGGAAGACTAAGCAAGCAACTTAAAGATGAAGAGCAGCAAAAATTGGTTGTACCCTAACTTGCTATGATTCAGTGCTGCAATAGCCGTAATATCTCAAAAGGTGATATGTTTATGTAGCTTAGGTTTCAGTGATCATGTTTTGGTCCAGGAAGATAAGATTACAAAGCAAAAACATAGTTTTACCTATCTCTATCTAGATGGCATTTTATAACTCTTATGCATAATGTTTTATTACTCTGCTTTGGTTGATGTCCCACTTTTGTTTCTGTTGATCATCTTTCTTTCATACTACATTTAAAAATGTTGAGCTTCTTCTGGTGAAGGTAATAGATCAAGAGTAAAATACATTCTCTTTCACTTCATGCATGAATGTTTAAACTTTAAATTACAAAGTAATTTTTTATCCATAAATGACTATTAAACATTAAACTTAATATATGAATGTTTAGTTTACATATTCATGATAAAAGAGTTACTTAGTCATTTCTATTTTAAATTCTTTCTTATGAGATATTAGTGTTAAGTGTATTTAGTATAAGTACGCCTCTTAAAGACATTTTCTTTTTCAATCTCTTTGCATTTTGCAACTTTATAATTATTGATAACTAATTTTGAATATCTACTGTCAACTGAGGCTTTAGAATTATTTTATGTTTTTAGAATAGTTTGGTTTCAATTTTTTTCACTTTTTACTTTCTACTCTTTTTTTTTTCCTGAAGTTTTTACTTTATTTTTTATTTTCTACTCTTTTTTGTGAAGTTTCTACTTTAGAAATATGATTAAATATTTTTTTTTAATTGTAGAGATGTCTAAAAACTATTATGCCAATTCTGACATCGAAGAATCTTTTGTTTCAACCTACGTGCAATACTTCTTCCTAGTAGCATTTACATAATTGTTCTTAGACAAACATTATAAAAAATTAGCATAAAAAATACAAAATATATTACATGCATGATTGCAGTGTAACGAAAGAGTATAATAAAATTTGGAATCTCTATCAATTAACACCATATCAATGCTAATTTTCCCCTGATAAATGCTAAAAGTGTCCAGCATACTTGAAACTGGAACCTTGATGAATTTTTCATCCAAATTAGGAGAAAGATTGTTGAGCAAAGTATATATGTTAAAAAGGGTAAAAGAAAGAAAACACTAACGTATATAATTTTTTTTTTTGATTGTAGAAATATTCTGCTTCTCTATATTATATTTGGAAGTAGCTACGGATTTGTGATCATTGTTCCTAGTTAGCTATTATTTCTTTATCATCCTTGAAAGTATCCATTATTTGTTTGTTGGTCATTATTAAAAGTAGTCCTTGTTAACACATGTAGAAAAAGAGGAAAAATAGTATGTAAAATGTATGAAATTAGATAAATTTTGTGAATATGTTCTTGGTAATGTTCACGAAGTGTCTTAAAAATTCTTAACCTAAAACTAATTCTTTTTTTTGACAGCCACGTAAAACTAATTCTAAAATGTTACTTTATAATTGGTTTTAAATAGATTTTAAAAGTGATTTTTTTATTTAAACTTGTTTGTAAAACTAATTTTGAAATAAATAGTTTTAAGAGAATTTAAAAAGTTAGACATGATCGTGTTTTGGATCCCTCCATATGAAACTCCCGTATGATGACTATTATACAAAATAATCAAAGGAAAAAAAGGAATGATCATTATTTTTATTATTTCTAATCATTCTAAATAAATATTAATGTTTTAATTATTTCTAATTATTTATCACGGATTTTTCCTTCTCGCCAATGGGCTAAGCACTTGGAATATGCCACCTGATTTTGCTTTGGAGCCTGTAAGCCAAGATTTCTCATAATAGTGTAGTTTTTTGTTGCCTTTTTGATTTTCAATCTTGTACCATTAAAGAAAAACGCTTTCAAATTGTTATTAATTATTTATCACACGTTTGTGTTTTTCTCTTTCATATTGTTTTTATTTATATTGTTCATTCTCTTTCATTAAATATATTTAATGAGAAATTAATTCTTATAGTTTTTTTTTCGGCTTAGTAAGTAATTGACGATTACAAATATGATTAGGGTGAAATTAATAACAATAAAATGAATATATTTTTACTGAATAACCTTTGATTTATTTAATAAAATAAATAAATTTGATCTAATAGTTCTAAATTAAATCTATTACATATATACACATATTTTTTTAAATTTAATTTAAAATCTAGATTAATATATATATATATATATATATATGTGTGTGTGTACACGCATAGTTTCTCTATTTTTATT